>CAUYPK010066843.1:0-96064 GCA_963574355.1 Loris lydekkerianus | reverse complement strand
CAACCTCAGTCTCGGGCTGCGGGCACCCCGCTGCCTCAGCCTCCGGAAGCCGCTGGGATTACAGGCGCTCGCCGCCGCGCCCGGCTGGGTTTTTCCATTTTTTTCATGAGTCGGGGTCTCACTGTCGCTCAGGCGAGTTTCGAACTCCTGAGCTCAAGTGATTCTCCCTCCTCAGCCTCCCACAGTGCTGGGATTACAGGCGTGAGCCACTGCGCCCGGCCAGACAAGACTTTTAAGGGAGATCTTTTTGGAGACCTGCTTCTCTCAGTCCTTCTTATGATGGCTGTTTGTGGTCTGACGTTCCCAAGAATAAGAGGAATTAGGTTTGAATGCACACGCTTATCCTGTTGACTATTTAGTGCAGTAGTGAAATAAGACCCTTTTGCCATCTTAGCTTAGAACAGTTCAGAGTTTCTTTTCTCTTACTCATGTGGTAAAAAAGATAAGTAGCTAGCAGTATTTTTTTTTTTTTTTTTTTTTTTGAGACAGTGTCTCACTTTGTCACCCTTGGCAGAGTGCTGTGGCGTCATAGCTCATAGCAACCTCAAACTCCTGGGCTTAAGCTATTCTCTTGCCTCAGCCTCCCAAGTAGCTAGGACTACAGGCGCCCACCACAATGCCCAGCTCTTTTAGAGAGGAAGTCTTGCTCTGGCTCAGGATGGTCTCAAAATCCTGAGCTCAGGCCATCCATCCAACTTGGCCTCCCAGAGTGCTAGCATTACAGGCGTAAGCCACTGTGCCTGGCCAGCAATATTTCTTGAGGAGATGTAATGCCAGAGATTATGTTAGCCAGTACGAGATAAGTTATTTAATCATCACAACAGGCCAGAGAAGTATATCTTATGTCTGTTTTCCAGATGAGAAAATTGGCTCAGAAAAGGTTAAGTCAACTAGGTAAGGTCACATAGTAAGTGGTAGTCAGGATTACAGTGGGCTCCAACTACTCTGTCCCCTACACCTGAGTAATACCAGCTTCAAAAAAAATACAGACAAAAAAGATTTTTTGTCTCCTCCTACAACTGTGTCCATAGTGAGACAGAGTCGCACTATGTTGCCCTTGGTAGAGTGCTGTGGCGTCACAGTTCACAGCAACCTCCAACTCTTGTGCTTAAGCAAATCTCTTGCCTCAGCCTCCCAAGTAGCTGGGACTATAGGCACCTGCCACCCTAGGTGTATGTGGCTGGTGCCATAACCACTGTGCTACAGGCACTGAGCCCATAGTAAGAATCTTTGCCATGTTAATTAGAGGTTATCCATGAGCGAGTTGGTGAGGATTAGGGGAGCTTAGAGTGCCAAGTAGTGGGGTGTTGTATTTGGGCCATTGTCTTATAGCTCTTCTCTGTACAATTGGTGAAAGTGAGTAGAATAAGCTCTGTTCTAATAACTCAGGATCTGCACCGAGGTCTTAGCTATGCTAGTTTCTAGCCATGTGCAGTGTACTAATCACCCTATCTATCTTGGTTTTCTTCTTTGTTTTAAAATTTTTATTTACTTATTTTATTTTATTTATTTTTTTTGAGACAGAGTCTCAAGCTGCCACCCTTGGTAGAGTCCTGTGTTATCACAGTGCACAGCAACCTCAAACTCTTGGGCTCAAGCGATTCTCTTGCCTCAGCCTCCCAAGTAGCTGGGATTACAAGTGCCTGCCATAATGCCTGGCTATTTTTTTGTTGTAGTTATCATTGCTGTTCTAGTAGGCCCAGGCTGGGTTTGAACCGACCAGCCCCATTGTATGTGGCCAGTGCCCTAACCACTGAGCTACAGGCATCAATCTTGGTTTTTTTCCTTTTGAAATGAAAATCTAATCAACCATTCATCACGCATGTATTGGATGCCTGGGATGAGCTGAGTTCTGTGCTAGCTATGGGTTACCTACAGACAGAACACCATTTCTGCCCTTGCAGTGTTATGATTGAGACAGATGGGGAGCAAGTAATTGCAGTATCTTGTGTCCCCAACCCCTGGGTGTCAGACCTGTACCAGTCCCTGTCTGTGGCTTATTAGGAAACTGGCTGCACAGCAGGAGGTGAGCAGTAGAAGGCAAGGGAGCAGCTAAGCTTCACCTGTATTTATATCTGCTCCCCATTGCTCACATCACCGTCTGAGCTCTGCCTCCTGTTAGATCAGCAGCAGTTTTAGATTCTCATAGGATCACCTACTTTATTGTAAACCACATGTGCATTCAAGGGATCTAGGTTGTGTGTTCCTTGTGAGAATCTAATGTCTGATGATCTGAGGTGGAGATATAATGCACTGGAATCGTCCTGAAACCATCCCACCCCTGTCCTCAGTCTGTGCAAAAATCATCTTCCATGAAAACAGGCCCTGCTGCCAAAAAATATTGGGGACCACTGCTATATTGAATTCCATAGGAGTGGGAGGGGGAATCTAACATACCAAAAGAGGGGAGGTCAGGAAAAATGTTGGAGGAAATGCTGACTTCAAGTTGTTGCTGGGAAGCAACTTCAAGTTGTTGCTGGAAATTAAGCATGTGAGAATGAATGGAAATGGAAGAACTTTTTTTTTTTTGAGACCAAGTCTCACTTTGTCGCCCTTGGTAGGGTACCATGGTATTATATCTCACAGCAACCTCAAAGTCCTGGGTTCAAGTGATCCTCTTGCCTCAGCCTTCTGAGTAGCTGGGACTATAGACATCCGCCACAAGGCCTGGCTATTTTTACAGACAGGGTCTTGTTCATGCTGGTCTTGAATTCCTGAGCTCAAGCAATCTATCTGTGTCGGCCTCCCAGAGTGCTGGGATTATAGGCATGAGCCACCATGCCAGGCCCTAAGTGGAAGAACTTTTTACAGATTTGAGTTGGCATCATGTTACACAGATTTTTTTCTGGTAGCTTTAACGAATTGGGCTTATGTGATTCTTTTCCAGTTAAAGTTGGCACAGTAATATATGATACAGAGAAAGAGTTAACTATTTAAGCTCTGCATTGCTACCAGGGCCCGTGGTAATCTAGGATCCTGAAGATAGTCTCTTTTTTGACACTTCCCTGAGCAGACGTGAGCTGTGAAGACTATTACTAGGTGTAGTTCAGAGAGCTCTCTTTTTCCTTTGCAGGTGCTACAGCACATGAAGGCCATGCAGGCGGATCAGGAGCGAGAGAGGCAGCGGCGGCTGGAAGTGGAACGAGGTGGGTGGCCATCTCCCTTCTCTTTACCTTCCAGGTCCTCATCCCAGCCAGCAGGTCCTTGTGCTTCCAGAACCTGGAATCCAGCAGAAGAGTCAGGAAGAGCAGCTGAGGGGAGAGGGGCACAGTGCGTTGGTAGATGGTATCCTGTCTGTCTAATCAATCTCTTTCCAATCCTGCCTTTTCTGTGGAGCTCCAGAGTCACAGTCTATCTGCTTGTCTTTGTCTCTGCTTGGAGGGTTAATAGCCATCTCACGTAGAACATGGCTGAAACAGACTTGTGACCCCTTTCAGTCCTTCCCAGCATTCCTACATATAATAGGAAGTCATTTCAAGCCTGAAATAGGAAAGATGTTCATGATTCCTTTCTTTTGTAATTCCCCCCATATCCAATTTGTCATCAAGTCCTGTATGGGATTCTCACAAGGAACACACAACCAGTTTCTGTACTTCTAGTACCATATCTGTAACTAGCCTTCACGCCAAGGACCAGAATGCCTCGTAATGTGTCTCCATAATTGCACCATCTCCATGAACCCGTTCTCTACACAGTAGCCTGGGAGATCTCTGTAAAACATATATGACTAATACTGCTATTTGCTTAAACCTCTAATGGTGTCCCATTGAACTTAGAATGAAGTCCAAACTCAGTGACATGGCCAACAAGACCCACTTTGGCTCAAGCCTGCCTTCCTGCCTCTCTGGCCTTGCTTCAAGGGCGACCAAGCCATTAACTCCAGCCACACAAGCCTCTCCTGTTGCTTGAACATCCAACTCTAACCTCACTGTTGGGGCTTCTTCTGCCTACAGTTTCTACATGGCTAGCTTCATATAATCCCTCTTGTCTCAAATGTTGCCTTGGGTTAACCTTACCGTTTTCAGAACCACCCAGACTAGAAAGGCTATCCTGTCACTATGTCATATCCTCTAGTGTTTTCTTTATAACACAGGTCACTGTCTGTCTCAACAACAACAACAACAACAAAAACAGTCTTCTGTGTTGGTATAGTGCTGTGGTGTCACAGCTCACAGCAACCTCAAACTTTTGGGCTTAAGTGATTCTCTTGCCTCAGCCTCCCAAGTAGCTGGGACTACAGGCACCTGCCACAATGCCTGGCTATTTTTTGTTGTAGTTGTCATTGTTATTTAGCAGGCTGGGGCTGGGTTCGAACCTGCCAGCCCCTTGTATGTGGCTGGCACTGTAACCATTGTACTTTGGATGCTGAGCCTGACTTTTCTTTTCTTTTCTTTTTCTTTTTTTTTTTTTTGAGACAGTCTCACTTTATTGCCCTAGGTAGAGTACCCTGGAGTTATAGCTCACAGCAACCTCCAACTCCTGGGCTCAGGTGATTCTCTTGCCTCAGCCTTCTGAGTAGCTGGGACTATAGGTGCCCACCACAACTCTTAGCTATTTTTAGAGACAGTGCCTTGCTCTTGGTCACGCTGATCTCGAACCCCTGAGCTCAGGCAATCTACCTGCCTTGGCCTCCCAGAGTGCTGGGATTACAGGCGAGAGCCACCGTGCCAGCCAAGTCACTGTCTTCTTTACTCTGTGTTCCTTTGTTTGTCTGGCTCTCTCACTAGAAAATAAATCATGTAGGCCAGGTGTGGTACCTCAGGCCTATAACCCTAGCACTCTGGGAGGCTGCGATGGGTAGATTGCCTGAGCTCACAGGTTCAAGGCCAGTCTGAACCAGAGCGAGACCCCTGTCTCTAAAAATAGCCAGCATTGTGCCAGGCGCCTATGGTCCCAGCTACTTGGGAGGCTGAGGCAAGAGAATCACTTGAGTCCAAGAGAGGGAGGTTGCTTTGAGCTATGATGCCACAATACTCTTATCGAGGGTGACAAAGTGAGACTCTATATCAAAAAAAAAAAAAAAAAAAAAAAAAAAAATAGCAGAAAGTAAATGATGTAAGTACTACATTTGATGTCTTTTCCACTGCTGCATCTTGAACACTTAGAACAACTCCTGGCACGGCACGGGGACTCACATCTATAATGCCAGCACATTGATAGGCCAAGGAGGGAAGAGCACTTGAGGTCAGGAGTTTGAGACCAGCCTGGGCATCATGGTGAGACCTTGTCTGTACAAGAGAAAAAAAGAACAATTCCTAGCACATAGCAGGCACCCTGTTGACTGGCTGGCTGATTTCTGAGTCCCTTTACTGGAGATCTACTGTGGTCACAGAGGGATAAATTTGATTACAGGCGCTGAGATCAGAATGCTGAGTTACAGCTGTCCTTTATTGTGCATGGCCACGGTGGCAACATATTACCATATTTACTCTGACCTGTGCTGCTTTCATTTTTTGCAGCACATGTTCCCTAGAGGCTGGGCGTAGTATGTTCTTGGCATTCTCAGTGCCCAGCTGGAACTAAGAGCTTGTTTGTGTGTAGGGAAGCAGTGGAAAGCTACAGTACTTAGAGTACTACCATTCAGCTATATTATTGCTCAAATCAGCTTTTAAGCCCTAAAGGGACCAGCATTTGTGGCATTCTGGCTTTGGAAAAATGTATTTCAGATTTCCAAATAACTAATTTGAAAGTGCATTTTTAGAACCCAATAATTTAGAAGTTGTAATTTGGAAGTTTGTAAATATACTTGGGCTGTTAAGTACATCTGAATGTGTTCTTGAGTTCAAGTCCAGAGTTACTCTGACAAACTATTGGTCTTACTTTTTTAGAACATTGCCATCGTCTCTAACCTTAAACTTGAGTGTTCATTCTCTCTTCTAACTTGCCTTCCTTCTGTCATATTCATTTCTAAAGTTTGGGAAGATAGGAATCCCATAAACTCCACACTGCCATGGTTTCTTTTCACAGTTGAGTTCTAGAAAGCTTTTAGTTGCTATGCCTTCTGAATTAATGCCTAATTATAGAAGAGCACCATGTATCACTCAGGCCTTTCATGGCTTCCCCTTAGTTATTTACTCTAATCTCTGCTGTTTGAGGCCACGAACCCCCCAGTAAGAATCCACCCAGCAAACCTTAAGAGCAGCTTATTATATTTAGTGAGGGCTTCTTCTGGAAAGCAGAAAGATAGCTATTTCCTTTGACTATTTCTTGTGTGACCCATGGCATAAAGGAAAAGGCAACTGAATTCATACTTTTAATCACCCTAGAAAGCAAACTGCTGAAGGGTTTGTGGGAGAGAAGTTATGTTTTGGTATATTTTTGGTAGAGGCAGAAAAGAAGCGTGAGGCCAAGCAGCGAGCTAAGGAAGCTCAGGAACGGGAATTGCGGAAGCGGGAGAAGGCAGAAGAGAAGGAGCGTCGGAGAAAGGAGTATGACGCCCTCAAAGCATCCAAGCGGGAGCAGGAGAAGAAACCTAAGAAGGAAACAAATCAGGCCCCGAGTAAGTTTTCTTTCTGTTGCAAAGTTACAGCAGGGATACAGTGGAGAGACTTCACTTGTATAGTGAGTGAGTTTGCAAACCTCTGTCAGATAAACTATAAAGCTGGGGGGGGTGGGGTGTGTAGCATGGAAGAATGTGAAGGAAATAAGGTGCTGAGAGTTTGATTTTAGGGAACAGGGAATTCTCCTGGGGAGATAGTTTCCTCCTGGTTTGCTTCCCTAATGGCCCTGTACTTTTGTACAGATATATTGGTAAATGTGTCTTGGAGTATACCCAGGAGTCTTGACGGGTGAGGTTCTAAAGTAACTGAGATAGGCAAAAATCAGACATGATCAAGTTACTTTTAAAAGTCTCTCATAGGCCAGGCGTGGTGGTTCATGCCTGTCATTCTAGCATTCTGGGAGGCCAAGGCAGGTTGATGCCTTGAGGTCAGGAGTTCAAGACCAGCCTGAGCCAGGCATTATCAGGCACCTGTAATCCTGTAATCCCAACTGCTTGGGAGGCTGAGGTAAGAGGATCACCTGAGCCCAAGAATTTGAGCTGTGATGTCATTCCACTCTACCTAGTGGGACATAGACTTTGTCTCAAAAGAAAAAAAAAAGTCTCCTGGGCAGCACCTGTGGCTCAGTGGGCAGGGCGCCAGCCCCATATACCGAGGGTGGTGGGTTCAAACCCATCCCCAGCCAAACTGCAACAAAAAAAATAGTAGGGCGTTGTGGCGGGTGCCTGTAGTCCCAGCTACTTGGGAGGCTGAGGCAAGGGAATCGCCTAAACCCAGGAGTTGGAGGTTGCTGTGAGCTGCGACGCCATGGTACACTAAAGTGGTCTATAAAGTGAAACTCTCTACAAAAAAAAAAAAAAAAAGTCTCTCATAGCCTGGTGCATTGGCAAGTGCCTTTGGTCCAGCTGTTCAGGAGGCTGAGGTGGGAGGATTGCTTGAACCAGGAGTTTGAGACTAGCCTGGGGAACATAGTGAGATACTGTCTTTAAAAAAGAAAAAAGTCCCTGGTTTGGCGCTCGTAGCTCAGTGGTTATGGTGCCCACCACATAACACCAGTGCTGTGGGGTTCGAACCTAGTCCAGGCCTGCTAAACAATGACAACTACAACAAGAAATAGCTGGGTATTGTGGTGGGCCCCTGTAGTCCCATCTACTTGGGAGGCTGAGGCAAGAGAATCACATAAGCCCAAGAGTTAATTGGTTGCTGTCAGCTGGGACCCCACGGCCCACACCCAAGGGTGACATACTCCCTCATACCATTTTTGAAGTATAGTGGGTGGCTTCTCTCTGTAAAGTCAGCAATGCCTGTGTTTCTTTTCACCTAAGTCAAAACAGACCACCCTTTCTGCTTGAACACCAGAGGAGTCGTCAGGTAGCCACAATGTATAGAGAAACGCATTTTCAGCTCGGTGCCTGTAGCTAAGTGCTTAGGGCGCTGGCCACATGCACCAGGGCTAATGGGTTTGAACCCGGCCAGGGCCTTGCTAAACAACAATAGCAATAACAAAAAAATAGCTGGGTGTTGTTGTGGGTGCCTGTAGTCCCAGCTACTTGGGAGGCTAAGGCAAGAGAATAGCTTAAGCCCAAGAGTTTGAGGTTGCTGTGAGCTGTGACACAACGGCTCTCTACCAAGGGTGACATAGTGAGACTTTTCTCAAAAAAGAAAGAAAAACACATTTTTGTGCTTTGATGGAATATGTCCAATAGTGATGTGGCTACTACATGCTAGGAAGGGTTGTGTAACCTCTGGGTCAAAAGGGTGAAGCACGTGAGGGGTAGGGTCTTGCTATAGTTGATAGATAGAGCCTGTGTCCCCGTCCTTGTTCACTTTTGCATTGAGCAAGTTGCCTAATCTCACCACTGTTCTTTTATTTCCTTGTCAAAAATGAAGATCATATTTATAGTGATAAGGGTTAAATGAGACAATAGGGTTGTACACTTCTTGCCATTGTGAATGCTCAAATTTTTAAACATTTTGCCCAAAGGGCAGCACCCATACCTCAGTGGGTAGGGCACCGGTCACATACACGGAGACTGGTGGGTTTGAGCCCAGCCCTGGCCACCTAAAACAAGAATGGCAACTGCAACAAAAAAATAGCCGGGTGTTGTGGCGGGTGCCTGTAGTCCCAGCAACTTGAGAGGCTGAGGCAAGAGAATTGCTTAAGCCTAAGAGTTTGAGGTTGCTATGAACTGTGATGCCACAAGACTCTACCAAGGGCGATAAGATGAGACTCTGTCTCTAAAAAAAGAGAAAAAAAAACCCTTTTGCCCCAAAATCTCAAACCAATTTTTTTCCAATTAAAAATATATATTCATTGAAGAGAATTTAGAAAAGACATATATATCAGAGAATAGCAATTGTCTGTAATCCTTGTTCCTAGCAAAAGTCAGTACCTTATATACTCGAGTATATACGGTATTTACAATACAGTGTATTTTGTATTGCCTTCTGGGCTTTTTATATACGTATTACATAATGATTGTGGCATTACTAATAAATCTGTTTCCCTAGAGTATTTCCCCAAAGGCCTGTTACCAGGGAGAACTTAGGGCACTGGGGACTGTGAGCTACCTGAGACTTTCAGAATGAGTCTCAGATTCAAATGTACTCCCTAGAGATTCAAGAGAAAAGGCATTTCTTTTCCAATCTGAATGGCAAGGGTTTTAAGAGCTCAGATATTCTTAAAAGATTTTTCTCTTCAGGATCTGGGAAGTCTTTGTTTGAAGAGGGGATCTGTATGGAGGGCAGTAATACAGATTGGTAGAGTGGATCTCCTTAACTGACTAAATTTGTTTGTCTACTGTGACTTGTTCCTCTAGAATCTAAGTCTGGCTCCCGCCCCCGCAAGCCACCACCCCGGAAACACACTCGATCCTGGGCTGTGCTGAAGCTGCTGCTGCCACTGTTGCTATTATGTGTGGCAGGTGGGCTGGTTGCCTGTCGGGTGACAGAGTTGCAGCAGCAGCCCCTCTGCACCAGTGTGAACACCATCTATGACAACGCTGTCCAGGGTCTACGGCGCCACGAGATCTTCCAGTGGGTCCTCCAGACCGACTCTCAGCAGTGAGCTTGTCCTCAGCACCTGCTGCCTCCCAGCCTTGGAGCTTGGATTCCTATGGAATTGGGTTCTGCTGGATATAACCTCTTTTTAGCATCAGACCTACCTGCCATCATCAAATGGCTGCTGATGGGGTACTTGAGACCTCCTCTTCATAGGACTTTGTTCCTAAGTCAGGGTTCCCTGGTGGAATGAGAAATGGGAAGTTGGGGGGAACGGTTATCTGCATGCCTAAAGGAATAGGCTTGGGGGTGGGGAGAGAGAAGACATAGCCTTTTCTAGTTACACAAAGCTATGTAAAGACAAGGCTCGTTTCTACTAAATGGTCGGCTGTCACTACATTTATACTTTTGTATGTCACAAACCCTTTTGTTCATTCCTCCCTGGGTAACCAGGGCTGATCAGGAGGAAGTGTTACTGGGGACTAGGGGGACATTACACTTAGCATATCCAGCCTAAATTGGGGGGAAGGTATAACTTTTCTGAAGGACTTCAGCAATTTAGGGACAATACAAAACCTGGCTGTGAAAGGGACTTCATGACTATCCAGTCCAATATAACATTTGCACACAGAAAAATGGAGGCTTTCCATGACTTGCCTACAGTCTCCCAGCTAGTTTCAGGCAGAACTAGATTTCTACTCTGAAATTGTTTCTTTCCTTGTTATGCCACCTTTATAATGTTCTGAGGGAACAGAACTTACACCAGAATTGAATGTATAGAATCTTTCACGGTAGACAGATTTGTGCCATCAGGGTATAAGGCAGCTCCCATGGAGTCCTGCCGTAAGTTCTGTGGCTCCCTTAAATGGCAGCAATCCAAGCAACTTCCCTCAATTTTAGAGCATTAATCCCTGATGGCCAGTAAGCAGGGAGGTGGATCTCTGCAAAGCCACGTTGCCTGACAGCTCTGTTAGTACTTGGCGTGACTAAACACCTCAGAGGCATCCTGCTTTTGAAGATTTTGAAATACCAGCTTCATAGATACTAAGGTTCAGAATTATTTGATTCCAAGCTATAACTGAAGGGAATGAATGGACGTGTTTAGCATCATGGAGCTGAAAAGTGGTGCATCAGCTAGTGGGCAGCACTGGTCATTCTCCTGTCTGCTAGATTAAGCATTTTCTTGCTTTTCCTTATCTTTACAACAGCTGGATGAAGGGATCAGATGTGTCTGTCAAGGTGCTCATTCACTGAATACAACCAACAGCAAGCTCCTTGCCTTTCCCAGGAAGGACTAAGAACCTATCATAGTTCAGAAACAAAGAGGGCAGGATCCAGCCTTTTAGCTGTAGTGACCTATTTTGATAGGAGTGCCAGTCATCACTGTCCTGATACTGGAAGAAAGGACTTTGTTAATCTTCTCCCCAAAGGATAGTTCTGCTGCGTCCATATCTTACTCAGAATCACTACACATTCCTTTAGTCTTCAAGCTCCCGAGCCATTGATACAAATGCTTTATTGAAACTCTATACATAATACATACATTCAGATTAAGACAATATAGGAGTCAGCATAATCATATTCTGCTCCTTGGCTGGTTGAGGCATCTCAGTGGCTGAGCCTAGTCATGACGCCAACACACAGGCGATAGTTCACTCATGACTTTGAGATTTGATGCTGATTCTTTTGGATTTCTACAATTATTAAATACATGTCTGAGTGGTCTGTCTTTGTTCCTTTGCGTTCTGAGGGTCGCCTGGGATAGGGCTAGGGTCGTTTGTCCATGGCAACTGATTTTTTGCTAGGAGAGGCACATTGGATGCTGCAGGTATCTCTGTCTTCTGCCAGAGCTGACAGGGAGGGAAACTGACAAGCAGTGAAACCCAGGAAAGAATTATGGTCTCAACCACACTTGTGCTCCGGTAGGTATTGCCAGTCTCCCACACTGTAGCCTGGCTCTGAGGGTGGGAAGGTGGAAATCTCCAGCTTTTTTTTCAGCCTTGTCCCTGAGTGCTAACATCCATCACCACTGTCTAAACAGAGATCTGGTTGTATACTGGTCATTTGAAGGTAGATACGTCTGGACAGTTCTGGTCCAACACGACGGGAGGTAGATGTCACACCTTCCCCACGGCGCACTTTTATGTTTGCAAGCAAATTCTGGCATTCTTGCTCTGAAAGACACTGCTGATAAGCCTGAAAAGGGTAATTGATTTAGTGCCATCCATGGTCATCCCTCTTCCATGAGTAAGAAGGGTGCTAAGCATGGGTTGGGGGATGAGAACCTGTCTTCCCTCCCTGTGTCAGTGTCAAGAACTCTGATATTACTAGATCTATACTGCTGACCTACAAAGCCTTTTTGGGCCATCAATAGTACTATCTGTGGAAATTATTAGGGTCTTGCTAAGACCACATGGTGCTGGGCAGTGACCTTGGAGCAGCATACCTGAACCAGGAGTTGCGGGGAAGGGTAGACATCCACAATGGCACTGGCCATCTCCAAGCTGACTCGGTTCAGCTGCTGAATCTGTCTTCTCCAGACCAGTGCAAGTCCCCTGCCAGAACGGTCCACCTTTACCCCTCCAGCCCAGTCACTCTCTACACAGAAGGAGAAGCTAGTTTCATCTCGGAGCTTCCTGCAAATACCACGGTGGAGAGCTGTAAGTTACTTGTTACTCTCCTAGATCTGTCCCCTCAACTGGGAACTGAAAAACCCTCCACTGATCTCAGAAGAGGTAGACGCTCTATGTCTGGCCTATTTATTCCCAAGCATAGTGCTAGTTACTGATTCTCTTGAAAACTGCATCTAGTTCTTTTAATTCTCCTGCCAGGGAGGCAGTGTGGACAGGGGTAAGCACAAGGACTGGATAGCTGGCACCCTATTCTATTTCTGGTAGTTCTAACTTGTTAGGAGCTTGGATAAGTCAATCTCTTCAGGCCTCCATCCCCTCAAGTATAAAATAAGAGAATTGGACAGGATTATCCTTTGTTAATTTTAAATTCTGTTATATAAAATTTTAAAATGTCCCATATTGTTTAGCGGCGAGAATTTAAAAAAATAAAATTTTAAATTTAACAAGATTTCAAATTTTGTTAATCTTAAATTCTCTGAGGTCCTCTGTTAATTTTATTTACTTATTTATTTTTTGAGATAGAGTTTTACTATATCGCCCATGGTAGTGTGCCATAGCGTTATAGCTCACAGCACCCCCAAACTCTTGGGCTTAAGTGATTCTCTTGCCTCAGCCTCCCAAGTAGCTGGGACTACAGGCACCTGCCACAACACCCAGCTATTTTTTGTTGTTGTCATTGTTGTTTAGCAGGCCCAGGCTGGGTTTGAACCCACCTGCCTTGGTGTGTGTGGACAGCACCCTAACCACTGAGCAATGGGTGCTGAGAACCTACCTTAATTTTAAATTCTTACCATGAACACTCCTTAAGTAAGCTAAACATTTCCTCTTCTAGGGCTTACTACATTGTGATCTGACCTGTAATGAATCCTGGTAGCTTGGCCTACTGGTAACCCTGTATCAACCTGCAGAAAACATACACATAAGCCAAAGGAGAGTATTTTAAAAGGAACCAGGTTTATGGCTCTTCCCAAGAATCTCCTGCATAAGGTCAGTTCCTTCTGCCTCAAATTTGAGAAATAGCAGGCTGACGGCAAAGATTAGGAGAAAGGGACGTTTTCTTTGGCTGTAAGAAAGATTGTAAAAGACAAGGCCCAGCATGGAGGCAGGACTTGTGGGGGGGTGCTCACTTGAAGGGTGCCTCAGCCACAGCCTTGGTGAATGAGCATGCAAAGTCGGCTAGTTCTTTCCAGCTCTGTACAATTTTAACCTGGGCTTCTGTGTGTAGCTGCAGATCCACCAGTGCCTAGAAATCCAAAAGCAATGATGGACTCTAAGGGTGGAGAGAGACTAGCTGGAAGTCCTGTCAATGTTCACTGAAGCCACCCCCAGCCCCTTGGCTTCCTGTTTGGCAGAAAGCAGTGCGCTGTGGGCATTTTACTCTCTATCAATAGTAAATCTGGTTAGATGACCAGTGGGCAGCCAGCCTGACTCAGGCAACAGGAAGTTCTTACCTCTTCCATGTCGACCCTGGACACCATGGACCCCACGTTGGCCTTTGGTTGTCGCAGCTGCTGCTTCTCCTTGGCCTGTTTATTTGCTACTCCCTGTTTCTTTCTCTTTGGGGGATTCTGAGGACTGGAGCAGGGGAGGAAATGAAAGAATGACAGCAGCTCCAGGCTGAGCTCAGGCAGAAGAGGTGCAAGAAGACCAGACCAGTGTCCCACAGGGCCTGCCAGGGCTGCTCCCTTGCAGAGTGAACCATATCTGGAATGAATAAACTCAACCCTGTTGGCCCAAGAGCTGCCCCTTCTAATGCTAAATCTCCAAGGCAAATTCAAACCTGAAGCGTTTTTCCAGATCCACAATCACCAGTGACAGAGCTTTCCCTGCTGTCTTTGCTGTGACGTCAGTTACAAAGCCCCGAAGTGTTTCCTTCCCCTTTTCAGTGTTGCTCAGATTTCCCTGCATGAAGGAGCAGAAACTGAATACTTACTTTCTAGTGAGAGGTGGCCCTCTGTTCTATGCCATACCCTCTACCCCTTGGGTCTGCCCACCTGTTTCAAGTTGTAGATCATGGATATAAACACCTCTGCTGGAAGCAACACCAGGACCATTTGCTCCTCCACCAGGTCCTCTCTGCCCTGCCAAAGGGTCAGAACACAGCACAGGGAGGGAGGTTAGCAGGCAAGCACAAGTGTGGCACAGGCCTTCTTAGTGAATGAACTCACTCCTACTCTGTGTTATCTTTTTTTCTTCTTGAATGAAGTTGTGGTGGCAAGAAACAACCACCCATGATCCTGTCCCTCCCAGTCCTCAACTGCTTAACCTTGGTGCACTGCATCTTACAGATGGTGAATAAGAATATCAGCAAGTTGAAAGGGACTGATAAGTAACAGCCAATTTTGTCTATGCATTTTGAATAGGGTAATGGAGAGAAAGGAAACTCTTCCCAAGGATTTAGTTCAAATAAATGACTCTGGTTTTGAAGTTAGATGCTATGAGCTAAGTGCCCCTGCCTAACATGGAGGTTTTGTGTGGCAAAGATAAGAATCAAAAGGAAACTTCAGTTTGTGAGAGCAACTCCTCTTTATCAGTTAGGGCATTATCAAAAGAAGCCAAGGCTGCCCCCAAGACCAATCCTACAGCAGTGCAGTATTATGGGGTGATTGGGAACAGAACTTTGTGAAAGTTTTCTGATTGGGTCCCTATATGCCAAACCAAGACTCATGCTACAGCAAAGTGTAGGTGGGAGGGGCTCTGGGCTCCAGTTCTGGCTGTGATCCCTAACACAGCTCTTAACTCCTCTAAGTCCCAGTTTCCCCACCTGTGATATGGGGAGGACTCCTACCTTAGAGGATAAGTGTGGTTGGAACAGAAAGAGTGCAGCAGTGCTTTGAAAGGATAAACTGCTATATGATTATAAAGGTTTGCTCACACACCCCCAAAATGTGGTGAAATGTCCTAAATTACTGAGAAAGTTATAAGATGTGAAAAGGAGAGGAAAAAAATCTTAACGTATCATCTATAAACTCTTGCCCAAAGCCCTAGTAGAGAACTAGGAATCCTATGCAGATTATCTCCCCTCTGCCCCACTGCTCTCTGCCTAAGGAGGTGATCTCTATAGACAACACAAGGTCCATATGTGCTCTGGCTCCCACCTGGGTGTGACCAGTAGGAAACTCCACAGGGAACCGGAGGGGAGGAGAGCAAAGGCAGGATATTTTGATGTTCCTTCCCAATGGGGTCACCTAGGTTGTATTGCACCCCTCTATTGGAGGTCAAGGCTTCTCTCGAGGTGGCTCTCTGCATTTCTCTCTCCTGGACTCTGCTAACCACTCCCTCCCTTCATCCCTTCAGACAAAGGGATGGTAAACAGCTATGTCAGTGGTTCTCAACCAGGGGCAATTTTTCCCCACAAAAGGCATCTGGCAACATCTGGAAACATTTTCTATCGTCATGACTGAGAGAGGTGTTACTGGCATTCAGCAGGTAGAGGCTAGGGATGATATTAAACACACTGTGAATCGGAGGACAGCCACTACAACAAATAATTAAAATGGGCGGTGCCTATGGCTCAAGGAGTAGGGCACTGGCCCCAAATACCAGAGGTGGTGGGTTCAAACCCGGCCCCAGCCAAAAAAAACCAAAACAAACAAACGGCAAACTTAAAAAAAAAAAAAGAAAAAAAAAAAAAGAATTAAAATGTCAACAGTACCGAGATTGAGAAACACTGAATTATTCTGTTATTACCCTGAGGTACTGTGCTGTCTCTAGTAGTTTCCTTGTACTTTACCCACGCCTTGGAAAATAGTCCCTTTATTAAATCTTTCTCAATTTATCCTAAGTTAAGTGTGCTGACTGCTATATACCCTTTCTGAAAAAGCTTATTTATCCTGTAACTCTAGGAGATATGTCAGCCAGAAATCCCCTACCTCAAATGGCCCAGTCCTTCTCCTCCAAGTGATACTGCAAGGCACGACCTGTGCCTCAATCACACAGCAGCACCCCATGGACTGCAAAGCTCCGAGGAGCTGGCCCCCACCTTCCATCTGTAAAAGCACTGCAACAGACGGGAAAGGGACTATGAATGGGTGGTCCAGAAAGCAGACAACTCAGCACAGGGTAAAGACAGATGTTATGAGGACCTGGATCCAGCACCACAATGATGTGTTTTAAGCATTCCTCTGGTCTCTGGGATTTCAATCTGATAACCAGTGATGCCTTCTTTCTTTCTTGTCTCAGGGTGCTTTGCTTCTGGCTTGCTTGTTCTTGCTGCCAGCATCTCTGCGAACCTCTTCCCTGGACCTTCTGACGATGCTTGGTTTTCTTCTGAGATGGGAGGGTGTCAGAATTTGTTTTGGCTACTATCAAGCTGTTGCTCTGGACAGGACAGGTAGACTGGTAGATTAGAAGCTGATGGCACGGTTTATCTATGATAGGGTCCTTGTTATCCGACGTGCTCCTCTCTGGGGTATGATGAAGGGGAATATCAGGGACCTTTGGAAAGGAATCCTTTTTCCAGTCACTTGATGCTTCTTCATTATTTTGATGACCCAAAACACTTTTAAGTAGGTAGCTAGAGTCTTCTGGGCTCAGCTGCTTGTGGGTCAAAAACTTATATGTAAGCCTCTCAGCCAGGGGAATATATACCACTTCATCCTTACTTTCACGGCTTAGTACTCTGCCTGGCTTTGTTTGTGTGACAGTTTCAGCTGTGTTCGGGATAGGCAGTGAATCTTTCAAAACTAGTGAGGGAGGATAGGCCTCAGAATCTGAGATGTCAACCACAATCTTCTCCTTCCTCTCAGGCTGCCTTCTGTTTGTTGAAGATGGTTCCCTCTTGAGAAAGGGAAATGTTGGCAACTCCTCAGAGTCACTCTCACTGTAATCCAGTGAGAGTGATGACTTCTTTAGTGCCATCAATACATGATATTAAAGTACTTTCCTTTCCCTGAAAGGAAAAGAGATGAGATTCAGTCCACGTGATGTATTCTGTAGCCAACCTTTAGGAAGATAAATTGGAGATACAGAGAACAAAGAAATAGGACATGGCCCCAGCACATTCAATCTGGAACTCAGAACAGCTACATTTGTCTCCTAACAGGAATCCTCCCTAATCCTTCAAGGGCAAGGTAAGGTAGAATACTATTATAATTTTTTTCTTTCTTTCTTTTTTTTGAGACAGAGTATTATTTTGTCACCCTCGGTAGAGTGCTATGATGTCACAGCTCACAGCAACCTCAAACTCTTGGGCTTAAGCAATTCTCTTGCCTCAGTCTCCCAATTAGCTGGGACTACAGGCACCTGCCACAACGCCTGCTATTTTTTTTGTTGTTGATGTTGTAGTTGTCATTGTTAATGTTTAGCAGGCCTAGGCTAGGCTTGAACCTGTCAGCCTCAGTGTATGTGGCCGGCACCCTACTCACTGAGCTATCGGTGCCGAGCCAAATTTTTTTTTCTTTTGAGACAGTCTTACTCTTTTGCTTAGATAAGAGTGCTGTGGTATCATCATAGCTCTCAGCAAACTCAAACTCTTGGGTTCAAGTGATCTTTTTACCTCGGCCTCCCAAGTAGCTGGGACCATAAGCCTGTACCACCATACCTTGCTAGTCTTTCTTTCTTTCTTTCTTTCTTTCTTCCCTTTCTTCCCTTCCCCTTCCTCCCTTCCTCCCTTCATTCCTTTATAGAGACAGAGTCTCACTTTATCACCCTCAGGGAATGCTGTGGCATCACACAGCTCCCAGCAACCTCCAACTCCTGGGCTTAGGCAATTCTCTTGCCTCGGCCTCCCAAGTAGCTGGGACTACCGGTGCCGCCACAACGCCCAGCTATTTTTTTGTTGCCGTTCAGCCGGGGCCGGGTTTGAACCTGCCACCTTGGTATATGGGGCTGGCGCCCTACCCATGGAGCCACAGACACCACTCACTGGCTAGTTTTTCTATTTTTAGTAGAGTCAGGTTTCACTCTTGCTCAGGCTGGTCTTAAACGCCTGAGCTCAAGCAATCTTACCTGCCTAGGAATCCAAGAGTGCTAGGGTTACGGGTGTGAGCCACCACTCAGCCCACTATTACAAAATTTTAATGGGGGTAGTAACATTGATCTGTGCATTTGAAATGGAAATGCCAACAATATATATTTTTTAAAAACTGAAATATATATATATATATATATATGAAAACCTGAAATATAATTTGCATACCATAATATTCATCCTTTTAAAAGTATATAGTTCATAATGTTGGGCAACTGTCACCACTAATTCTGAAATATTTTCATCACCTCAAAAAATAAATCTCATAACCATTAAGCTGTCCCTGCCAATTTCTCCCCTACCCCACACCCCTACCAACCACAAATCTACTGTCTCTATGGATTTGACCATTCTGGACATTTCCTATATAAAGAATCATACAATATGTAGCCTTTGTGACCTGCTTTTTTCACTTAGCATAATCTTTTCAAGGTTCACTTACGTTGTAGCATACATCAGTACTTCATTGCTTTTTAATTTTATTGTATAGATATGCCCCATTTTGTTTCTCCATTCATCACATGACACTTTGTTCCCACTTTGGGGGGGGGGCTATTATGATAATGCTGCTATGAACATACATGTAAAAGTTTTTGTGTGGGCACTTTTTCAATTCTCTTGCATGTATAATATATACCTAGGAGTGCTGAGTCACATTTAAGACTCACTGCATAACATTCACTGGCATTATATGTATGAACACTGGATTAGCAAAGTAACCTTCGGCCTCAGCTTCTTCTCTAGCACAATAGGGATAATAACAACGTCAATTTTATCAAGTCGTGAGAATTAAATAAAATAGCGCATCTACCGTAGCTCAGTTATCTGGCTGAGTAAAGTAAGTTGATGACAACTTACTTTGTCATCAAAGTAAGGGGGCCTTAAGCCTGATCCCTCTCTGAGCCTCGGCTCACAAGCCGGCCTCTACCAGGAAATCTCCGCGCCTCAGGTCAGCAGTCCGCTGCAGACGCCCGCAATCACCCTGGATCTTAAGACCCTGCAGAGCAGTGAGCAAGTGGTAAGCCTTGGCCGGTTAGACTGCCTGCTACCGGGTGCACTCACCTCCGATTTCTCGCGCCTTTCTTTCAACTGCCGTGCAGGACCCCGGAAGTAGATCTTCGGTGGCGGAAGGAGAACCTTTCCGAAGCCGGAAGCGAGCGTGAGTCAAACATGGCGTCGGCGGTGCTGACTCTGAGGACGCGGGCCGCGGGTAACTAATGCTGTAGCCATAACGGAGCGAGGGGTACAGGCAGAGTGGAGATTCAGCTGGGAGGCCGGGAGGTGGGAACTGATGCCTGAGAAGTCCCTGGATGCGAGGGGAAGTGTGGGGCACTGGGTTTAGGGGGCCGGCGGTCTCTGATCACGTGGCATTGCCTGGGCGGAGCTGCCAGGGAGAGCGTTTGAGTAGCTTGTTTCTTTCCCCTTGCTCTGGAGCACGGATCTCTTCCCTGACGTTTCAGAGTTTGTGTGGATCCCTTTTTTGTAGAAAAGATTAGTATGTCTGGCAATGGGTCAGTCTGGCAAAAGAAAAAGGCAAGATGAAAAAAAGAATTAGGATTAGTAGCACTGGTACGTTGGAGCTCAAGAAGTTAACTTATTTATTCAACAGATTGAGGGGTAGGTATTGGGAAAATCAGCAGAAAACGTGACGACATGGTGTTTAGCCGCCGAACGGTTCCTTACAATGTGTAAGTCACTAACAATACACATACAAATAAAATAATTGTCTCTCTCACCTTTTCTCCTTCACGAGAGGGACCCACTTTCAACTCTCTTCGGAAGTACTTTAAACTTTTTGTTCTTTTAAATAAAATCTCTCTGTGTTTTCCTGGAAAAAATAAAATAATTGTAAAATTGACTCGGTGCCTGTAGCTCAGAGGCTAGGGCGCCAGCTACATACACTGGAGCTGGCAAGTTCAAATCCAGCCCAGGCCTGCCAAACAACAATGGCAACTACAACCAAAAAGTAGCTGGGCGTTATGGCGGGCGCCTGTAGTGCCAGTTGCTTGGGGGGCCGAGGCAAGAGAATCACTTAAGCCCAGGAGTTGGAGGTTCCTGTGAGCTGTGAAGCCAAGGCACTACCCAGGGCAACAGCTTGAGACTCTGTCGCAAAAAGTAAAAGATAATAATAATTGTGACAAGTGCTGAAAGATGACAGGAAGCCTAGCTTCATATTGAATGAGAGGCAGGAGAGTGGCTTAATCTAATTTCACATTTTGAAAAACAACCTAATGATCTTATGATGTAAATAAGTGGGAATGAGATGGGATGGGAGGTTGTAATAGTCCTGACAGAGATGATTTAGCCAAAATGTTACTGGTAGCAGTGAACTTGAAGGGAAATGGATGGATTTGAGATGTGTTTTGGAGATAGAAGCTACAGAGCTTTATGGTGAACTGGATTGTGTGAGGTGAGCAAAGA
This sequence comes from Loris lydekkerianus, assembly GCA_963574355.1. Lineage (NCBI taxonomy): Eukaryota > Metazoa > Chordata > Mammalia > Primates > Lorisidae > Loris > Loris lydekkerianus. Next base: position 75,539 of record CAUYPK010066843.1, on the reverse strand, counting down.
AAAGGAATATGCAATAACTGTTTTCTGCCTGAGCGACTGAATAGATGGTGGCACCCTTTACTTTGAGGAGAACAGAGAGTAGGGTGAGGAGCAAAAAGATCTGTGAATGAAATAGCAAAAGTCCAGTTCCTGAGTTTAATGAGTGAATTAATTAATCAATTAGTTAATAGATATTTGAAGGTAGGTAGATCCTTGTGCTGGGCATTTAATATGTTGTCTCTCTGAGCTCCCCTACCCCTTTTTTTTGAGACAGAGTCTCATTTTGTCAGCCTGGGTCAAGTGCCATGATGTCACAGCTCACAGCAACCTCAAACTCTTGGGCTTAAGCCATGCTCTTGCCTCAGCCTTCCAAGTAGCTGGGACTACAGGCGCCTGCCACAACGCCTGGCTATTTTTTTTGTTTTTAGAGACAGAGTCTCAGTTTATCACCCTTGGTAGAGTGCCCGGCTGTTACAGTTCACAGCAACCCAAGTTCTAGCTCTTGGGCTTAGGCAATTCTCTTGCCTCAGCCTCCTGAGTAGCTAGGACTACAGGCACCCACCACACCGGCTATTTTTTTATAGAGATGAGATCTCGCTCTGATTCAGGTTGATCTCAAACCTGTGAGCTCAGGCAATCCACCCACCTCTGCCTCTCAGAGTGCTAGGATTACAGGTATGAGCCACCGGGCCTGGCCTCTTTTCTGAGCCCTTATCTCTGGTCCTTTGCTCCAGCTAATCTCTGTTCTCATGAAAATGTCAGAAACCTTGGCTCCTGGAACTCTGAACTTACAGGTTCCAGACACCATAAGGCTTCTAAAGACTGGCATAGTCCCTAAACCATGGCTGTGTCTGGAGAGCTGAAGACAAAGATTTCTACCCAAGACTTGTCACATAGCAAGGGATTTCTGTCTTAGTATGAACGTTAGTTCATTTTCCTTTTAAAGATAAATGTTGGCCATGTGTGGTGACCATGCCTGTAATCATAGCACTCTGGGAAGCTGGGGCCGGTGGATTGCTTGAGCTTAGGAGTTTGAGACCAGCCTGAGTAAGAGTGAGACTTTGTCTCTACTCAAAATAGAAAAACTAGCCAGGTGTCATGGATGGTGCCTGTAGTCCCAGCTACTCTGGAGGCTGAGGCTCGAGGATCATTTGAACCCAAGAGTTTGAGGTTGCTGTGAGATATGATGCCACAGCACTCTCCCCAGGGTGACAGAGTGAGACTCTGTTCCCCCTCTCCCCCCAAAAAAAAGGAAAAGGAAAAACTAAATGCCAGTGAGTACTTTGGAATGAGTATGGGAAGGTCAGATTAACAAAGGGCAGTTTATTGGTCCTATTGGACATCTGCTTGATGGGCTTTGGGAAGAAGGGGTCTGGCCTTCTGAAAAAGCCAGGACCAACTAGCCCCGCATTGTGGCAGGTGCCTGTAATTCCACCTACTTGAGAGGCTGAGACAAGAGGATCACTTGAGCCCAAGAGTTTGAGGTTGCTATGTCCTATGATGCCACAGCACTCTACCCAGGGTGACAGTGAGACTCTGTCTCTAAAAAAAGAAATGGACAGGACTCTGTGGAAGCCACGGTCAGGTCACCAGCCCTTTTTGTTTACAAGCATCAGGTGTGTGAATGAATGGAGAGTTAAGAAAATGGTGGATGAGGCTGAAGCAGAAGCCTCTCTCTGGGTATCCTGCTCCTGGGCTCAGAGTCTGGCCTCTCCGTGGGGCATGAGAGTCAGTGGGGCTTTGAATCAGGCCATTCTGTGATGTCCTTTTGCTGACTTCCTCTGTTTTTGTGGTGTTTTGTTTCTCCTCAGCATATTCAGACTGAATGTGTCAGGACCCAGAGCACATGGTGTATATTTATTTTTAATTTATATTTCACTCCTCCCCTCATCCCTCACCCCTACTTCCAACACAGTACTAACACCTAGGACAATACAAGGAATGGATTGCTCCCTACTATGGGAGAAGGCCAAGGACTTCCAGGTATTCCGTGAAAACCACTCAAATGTAGCATTTCTGCTCCCCTCAAATAACTTTATCTCCCTTGTCACCTCTCAGTTTAGCAAATAGCCTGTTGAGGCAGAAAAAGAGAGTGGGATTGGGAGCCTGACTTTCTAAGCAATGCTTCTGTTTCCTTTAAATGTACAGCCCTGCTGAGCCCCTCTCCAGCTACAGCTCTCGCCATCAGAAATGCATCCAAGAAGACAGGTGGCAGCTCCAAAAACCTCGGGGGAAAGTCATCAGGCAAACGCTTTGGCATCAAGAAAATGGAAGGTGAGCATGTGCCTTGGCTTCCATTTCCCAACAGCACCTCACCCTTGTGTTCCTTAAGAGCGTGGGGAAAACCCCACAAGTGCCTGGCCCTGCTCTCCACCAGAACATTTGGCTCTCTAGATTAAGGGGGCAAATAAGACCTGAAGAGGGGGAGGAGCTGAGGGGAGGTGCTAGGTGTGAACCTTAGCCTTAAACTAGAGGCAGCTGTGCTGGGTGGAGGACCAGGCACTGCTTGTGTTGGGCTATCTAGGAGTTGTTTTTGGTCAGGGGTAGGCTTAGAGGTTGGTGTACAACATTTGGGCCATCATGTTTTCTTAGTTTGCTGTTCTCTCTGGGGCCTGGAGTCAGTGCACTTTTGGACTTTTCTTCTAGGTCATTATGTTCATGCTGGCAACATCCTTGGGACTCAGCGCCATTTCCGCTGGCACCCAGGTGCCCATGTGAGTTGCTCTGTGGCTCCCCTTTTGTCTTTCCTAGGGTCACCGCTTCATGCCCCAAGCACAGTAATAATAATTGTGTTTGTTGTGTGCTTAGCAAATGGCAAGCAATGTGCTGATTCCCATGCCTACATTATCTCATTTCATCTTTACCATATCCCTATGTGGTACGTATCATCTCCATTTCACAGACAAACTGCTAGAGACTTACAGACCAAGTAACTAGTAGGGTTTGAACCAGGTCTGTTTGATTTCCAAATCATCACTTACGTTTTGCCTCAGTTAGCATTAGGCTGGCATTCTTGGTTTTCTTTTTTTTACCTTATGTTTATTTTAATTATTTAATTTATTTATTTACTGTTTTAGAGACAGGGTTTCACTCTATTGCCCTGGGTAGAATGCCATGGTGTCATCATATCTCAGAGCAACTTCAAACTCTTGGGCTCAAGTGATCCTCTTGCCTCAGCCTCCGAGTAGCTGCCTATCACAATGCCCAGCTAGTTTTTTCTATTTTTAGTGGAGACAGAGTGTCACTCTTGCTTAGGCTGGAGTTGAACTCCTGAGTTCAGGCAATCTACCTGCTTCGGCCTTCCAGCATGCTAGGATTGTATGTGTGAGCCATTGTGCCTGGCCTCTGGGTTCTCCTTTCCAACCCTTGGTTCTTGGAGCATGAGATAATCTCATGATCTTTTTTTTTTTTTGAAGACAGAGTTTCACTTTATCGCCCTTGGTAGAGTGTTGTGGAGTTATATAGCTCCTGCTCTTGGGCTCAAGCGATTCTCTTGCCTCAGCCTCCCAAGTAGCTGGGACTATGGGTGCCCAGTACAACAAGATGGTCTCGAACCTGTGCGCTCAGGCAATCCACCCACCTTGGCCTCCCAGAGTGCTAGGGCATAAGCCACCGCGCCCAGTCTGATATGTTTTGATTTAAGATATTTTTTGAGTCTTAGGAAACAAATTTCAATTTACCTATATACTCGAGTATAAGCCGAGTTTTTTCCGGCACAAAATTTGTGCCGAGTTGGGGGGGGGGGGGGTCGGCTTATACTCGAGTATATAGTATTTATTTTTCAGGATTTTAAGAATTCTTCCTTTGCATAAGCTTATTAGTAGATGGTCAGAAGATAGCTTGAATTTAATAAAATGCAATTCAGTGTGTGCTAGAAATTAGGTCCATATCAAGTGGGGATTTCAGTTTCAGCAAGTTGGAATTACTGTATGAGGTAGGAAAGTTTTAAGGCAGAACTATACTATACCTTTCTTGTTACTCTTTTTTTTAAACTTTATTCAAATTAATATGAGGGTACAATATTTAAGTTACATTGTTCTCAGTTCCAGGGTAAAGTTTCATTTGTATAAGAGCCTCTCCTTGTTATTTATTTATTTTCCAGTCACAACACCCGGCTGTGTTTTTTGTTGTTGTTGTTGCATTTTGAACAAGGTCAAATTTGAACCCACCACCCTCTGTATATGGGGCCGGTGCCCTACCCACTGAGCCACAGGCACCGCCTATCCTTCTTGTTATTTTAAATATTAGTTTCCTTTATAATCATTTCCCCCAGCTCCTTTTTTGATAATTTTAGTGGACACAGAAAGGCTGACAATAACCTATATTTATTTTAAAGATGCTAATTACTATATGAATTGAATACATATGTAGTAGCTTTATCTTTTTTTTTTTTTTTTGACAGAATCTCTTTTTGTTGCCCTCAGTAAAGTGCTGTGGCATCATAGCTCACAGCAACCTCAAACTCCTGGGCTCAAGGGATTCTCTTGCCTCACCCTCCTGAGTAGCTGGGACTACAGGTGCCCGCCACAACACCTGACTATTTTTAGAGACAGGGTCTCACTCTTGCTTGGGCTGGTCTCAATTCCTGAGCTCAAGTGCTCTACTGGCCTCGGACTCCCATAGTTCTAGGATTATAGGCGTGAGCCATCACGCCTGGCTAGTACCTTTATCTTTTAGAACTTAAAACATTGAGTGTGTGGCTATATTAACTCAATAAAAGCTAACTTTTTCTCTTTTTTTTTTCTTGAGACAGATTCTCACTTTATTGCCCTTATTAGAGTGCTATGGCACTCTTAGTCCCTCTGGGACTAAGCACTGGCCAGTGTTGGCTGTTGGGAGTGTTCTTGTCCCTCCTTTGTTATGAGTCAGTAAAGAAGCAGAAGCTAAGGAGGTACTAAGCAGTGGGAAAGGGGACCTGAGGTGGAGCTTTCTGAACCTATTCCTTCAGCCCCAGGGCCTGAATCCTCGTGAGAAGTCTTTGGTAAAGCCCTGCCATGGACTGCCCGGCTCTCTGTCCAGCTGACCCAGGTGTGTGTTACAGGTGGGGCTGGGGAAGAGGAAGTGCCTGTATGCCCTGGAAGAGGGGATAGTCCGCTACACTAAGGAGGTCTACGTGCCCAATCCCAGAGACTCGGAGGCTGTGGATCTGGTCACCAGGCTGCCCAAGGGTGCTGTGCTCTACAAGACTTTTGTCCACGTGGTTCCTGCCAAACCTGAGGGTACTTTCAAACTGGTGGCTATGCTTTGATACCATTGGACAGAGTTTGGAGCCCAGGTGACAGGAACTGAGGGTTGAGATGATGATAAGGCCTCCTGAGGAAGAGAGGGTTGAGATGATGATAAGGCCTCCTGAGGAAGAGATGTGCTTGGTGGACAAGTCTCTGCAGGAGACTCTATGAAGACTGCTGAGAAATTCTTTGGGAGACGTGACCAGGGGCCAAAAATAAAGTTACCCAGTCACAAGCCTGTGCTACTTGGGTACAAACCTGGATGGAATTGCTTACTGATTTGTTGGCTCTTACCTATGTTCTCTAGTGCACACCAGGGGGGATTCTTTTTTTTTTTTTTTTTTTTTGTATAGACAGTCTCACTTTACTGCCCTCGGTGGAGTGCTGTGACGTCACAGGACTCATAGCAACCTCCAGCTCTTGGGCTTAAGCGATTCTACTGCCTCAGCCTCCCGCGCAGCTGGGATTACAGGCGCCCACCACAACGCCCTGCTATTTTTTTGTTGCAGTTCGGCTGGGGCTGGGTTTGAACCTGCCACCCTCGGTATATGGGGCCAGCACCCTACCCACTGAGCCACAGGCGCCACCCCAGGGGGGATTCTTGAAGCAGGAAAGAGGCCCCATCAGAATGAGGGAATGAGAAGAGGGGGCTTTGGAGGAGGAGATTGCTTCAGCACACCACCGCCCGGAGGGGAAGGAAGAGCAGAACTCGTGCTTCAGGGTGTCACTCCTTCTCTTGGATTCAATAAAGTCCAGGGCCTGAGCCCTGGGAGGAGTGGGGGCGAACCAATATAGGAAACAACACAGTCATGTTTCTTTCTCAGAGCCATATGCAAAGGGAGCTGGGCCTGCAGCCCCAGAGATGGCCACATGGTAGCCCCCTGTCTGCCCTGGAATATCTAGGACCTTCCATGACACGCCAGAGTGGGAACAAATAGCTTCCTTCTGCTTACCCAAAGAGCTAGACACATTCAGCCCACATTGTTTTCTGGTTCTTGATTTATTTCCAGGCTTAAACAACAGCTAAGAATCTGGCTTCAGGAATCTCCATGAGGGCCTAGAGAGGGCTGGGGCAGACCTTCATTGTCATACCAACCGTGACCTTTAGAGGCTTGGCTTTGAGAAGAGGAACCAGGAAGGAAATCTCACCTGGGGAGGACAGTCATTCCTGGCTATTAGAGGTAGATGGTGTTGACTGCAGCCCTAGAGAGGAGCTTATTGAGCCCAGTGGCTTCCTTTTAAGAACTCTTCTCTGTCCTAAAGGCAGGGGTTCCAGGGATTGAGGACAGAAAAACCTCCCTATTCTGAAATTCTGCCTTGAACTTGTTTTGTTAACCTCATTCTCAGGGTACATGACCTTATAGTCTTCACTTCCTGCAAAACCTTGGCAATAGTGTCCTGAGCTTTGTGGGGATTCGCTTTGGCATCTTTCTGGGTGAGGGCCTTAGGTACCAGGGCCCAGCTCGGGTAATCCTTCGGCAGAGAGATTGGTAGGGGCCACCTTCATAGGCTCAGTGCTGTCCCAGTTCACTGGAGAAGTGGGAAGGGGAAAATAAGGGTGGTTGCTCCCTCCTACACAGTGGTGTTTCCCTGAGCAGGGCAGGTGGCTGTTTCTTGGGAGGGGTGAGCAGAGCCAGGGTTGGGTGGTGCTGCAGGCAGTGACCTTAGGGCTTCCTCATAGCTTGGTGGCAGCTGGAGGGGCGGGAAAGCACATGCATTAGTCATTTCCACACCCTCCCACCAGATACATACCACCTTTTCTTTGGGCTGCTGCTTCCGGAATCTGCTCTCCACTGGTCCTTCTAGAAACTGGTTGGGTCCTAGTGCTGTTGGCTTCCTTCCCCTGGGAAGGCCTCCCTAGCCTGAGGTCTGCCCTTGTTCCCTCTGCCCAAAGAGGTAAAGTGGGGCCTTCAGCCAAATCTTGGTGATTTTCACTAGTGCTGCTTTCCTTGTTTTGACCCAGGGGCTTTGATTGGGCATTTGTATAAAAGAGTATTATGTATAAAGCTCTTTCCCCAAGGGCCCAAGACTGTCACCTCTCTGCAGGCCCAGAGCCCAAAGCGCTGTGCAATCAGCTGGTGAATTTGCTGCAGCCTTCCCCCCCCCCCCCCTTGCATTATTTTTAGTCACCCTAACCACACTAGGCCCCTTGCTGGCTTTAGGACCCAAGCATACCCCTATGACCCAGCTCCCAGGTGGAAGCGGCAAGGATCCTTACCTGTATTCCTAGGGACTCTTGGCTGCTTTCCATTGGCTGGGTCACAGTGGGGCATCCCACTGTGCTGAAGTGGGGAGAAGGGCAGTCCTGGGAATCATGAAGGGCAACTCTAGATGAAGCTCAGGATTTAGGGTCAGCATGCAAAGAGAACAAAGTCCAAACCTCTTCTTGCCCCTTTTCTCCATTGAGGCCAAAGCACAAAGCTCAGACCCTCAGCATTTCTGAAATGCATTTGGTGTAAAGAGATTACTCTCCTCTCTGGCCACTAGCTCATTCTCTCATGATCTGCCAGTCAGCTCTGATGATCTTTAGAGGGAGAGTCAGAAAGCCGCCTCCTGAAGGTATCCCTCCATCCAGCAGGCTGGTGCCCAGAGCTGGGGGATCAAAGCCTGGGGTGAAAGCAGCTCAGATTTCTTTTGCTTTCTATACAGGACACCAAGTGGTACCCTGTCCCTGGGGAAAGGACTGGCCATGCTGTAGTTGCCACTTATCTCTCCCACAGAAATTGGGGCTCAGTGCTTTCCCTGGGGAGAAAAGACTCAGGTCTGCAGTGAGTAGTTCTCAGTCTTCTTTTTTTTTTTGAGACAGAGCCTCAAGCTGCCGCCCAGCCCACAGCCACCTCCAACTCCTGGGCTCAAGTGATTCTCCTGCCTCCGCCTCCCAAGCAGCTGGGACCACAAGCACCTGCCACAACGCCCAGCTATTCTTTGGTTGCAGCTGTAATTGTTACTTGCTGGGCCTGGGCTGGATTCGAACCTGCCAGCTCAGGTGTATGTGGCTGGTGCCTTAACTGCTTGAGCCATAGGCGCTGAGCCAGCTCTCAGTCTTGAATCCTGTTTGACAATGGCCAGGGAGGGGCCTAGCCAGGATCTTATTAACCGTTTCCACACTGCTGCCCTGACCCTGAGGGAACACAGGTTGGATGCTGCTGAGTTCTTCAGAGAAAATCGATTCCACGGGCCCCTTCCATACTGAACAATTGCTTCTCCTTGGCCAGAGCGCAGGTGCCCTTTGGTCCAGATTGGGGTGGCAAGGCATGAAAGCGAGGGGTTGATGGGTAAAGGTACTTACATGTTGGCTGGGACTCTGAAAGAAGTGGCAAGCGCACAGGACCTGGCAGCACTGGGGGTTGCGCTGTCGCAGCAGCAGCAGGGTGGCCATGACGAACACCAAGGATGAAACTATCCTCCCCCCCAAAGGCACAGTTAGTGGGCAGCCTGGAGCCGACAAACATGGGCCCATTTCCTCCCACTCCAAAAGTTGGTGTGGGAAAGGCCCGTCTTGTATCAGCTTGACAAGCAAGACAAACAGGTACAGATAGCTCTCTTTGGGCCACCACATCTGTTCTCTGGGGCAAAGATTTGCAAGGGAGAGCAGAGCAACCTTATCCTATCTCCACCTTCTGCCCAGGAAAGGAGTACTTTGTATGTATAAAGGAAGTTTTACAGAGGGACAAACTCAGGGGAAGGAGCAGATTCCCTTAAAAACAGTGGATTCGGGCAGCACCCATAGGTCACTAGGTATGTTGCCAGCCACACACACTGAGGTTGACAGTTTGAACCTGGCTTGGGCCAGCTAAAACAACAATGACAACTGCAACAACAACAAAAATAGCTGGGCATTGTGGCAGGCGCCTGTAGTCCCAGCTACTTGAGAGGCTGAGGCAGGAGAATTGCTTGAGCCCAGGAGTTGGAGGTTGCTGTGAGCTGTGATGTCACAGCACTCTACCCAGGGCAATAGCTTGAGACTTTGTCTCAAAAACAAAATAAAACAGGGTGGTGCCTGTGGCTCAAGGAGTAGAGTGCCAGCCCCATATACCAGAGGTGGCGGGTTCAAACCCAGCCCTGGACAAAAACTGCAAACAAAAAAACCAGGGGCAGCTCCTGTGGCTCAATGGAGCAGGGCACCAGCCCCATATGCCAGAGGTGGCGGGTTCAAAACCAGCCCCAGCCAAAACTGCAAAACAAAAACAAAGCAGTGGTTTCGAGGAGGCAGGTGAGGACCTAGGAGTCTGAATTCCCATCCCCTTGTGCCCAGCCCCTCTCATGTTATCAAAGACTGGTATATCATAGCACTTGGGACTGATGGTGCTCAGTGATCAAAGGGACCTCAGGGATCAAAGACCAGCCATACACAGCATTCTTCCCAAGTGGCTTGAGGAGGGATGTTGCTCTAGGTGACCCTATAGAGGAAGAAGCTGGGCTTCTAGATTATGGTGAGGGGCCAAAGTGCCTCTGCCCCACCCCTGGGACTCAGAATGGTAGTGGGTACTCACCAGTGACCACGACTATGGCTAGGAGGCTGTTGTCCATGGTGAGCTCTCCAAGTGGAGAAGCAGTGGCAAGGGGTGCCAAGAAAGGGCATCAGCCTTGAGTGCAGCCAGCAGGCCCACAAAGCTGCCCTTCCCTACGTGCCACACCCCTCCCCAGGAACCCTGGCCCAGAGGAACAGCTTCATTCAGAGCAGGGGCATCTGCGAACAGCTCTGCAGGCTCTCAGCCTCACCTGCCCCTGCTTGTCCTGGTCGATACCATGCCATGGTCTAGTGTTCTATAGATGGCACTGCCTTTTGCATGCCTGGCAGCTGTGAGAGTCCCTCTCTAACCTTGGGGTGAAAGCGTTGGCGGGAACAGGACTGGCTTCTGCTGAACCTGCCAGCTAGGGGAGCTCCACTTGCCCAGATCTCTGCACTTCTCAGTCCCAGATCCCTCCCAGCCTGACTGCCCATCTCCACTTACCATTGGCCCAGGTAACTGGGCTCTGGGTGCCAATTGGCTGTCCTCTGGTTTTGGCTTCCGCCTTTAAAGTAGCCACAGAGTCCGTGGTTGCCCTGGAAACTGAACACTCTGGCCACAAAATACAAAAGCCTCTCTGCCCAGGCTCTCTTCCCTCCAAAGCAGTTATTGTGCAGCTCTGGGGGCCCAGGCTGCCTGAGCCTGCTCCCCGCCCCCACCACATGTTCTGCCTGGGCTGAATCCTGATCTTGACCCCAGGGGCCCAGCCAGGGGAAGATTTCAAAGCAGCCACAAAACCCCAGAGACCCCAGAGCCTCTAGGCCTGAGCTAACCCAACAGAAAGATGGGGGTTGGAGAACACTGTCTGTCAGGAACTCAGGCAGAGAAGCCAGACAGGCTCACATTTGACCTTAACAGGGAAGAGAATGAGGAGTGCCTCCATCCCCCAAGCACACCCTCGGACTAGGTCAGCAGTCCTGGAGCCTGGTCTTGAGTCCTGCAGTGTTTCTAACTTAAGGCCATCAGAGCAGCTGGGGTGGGGCTGGACCTCCGAAATTCTCATGCCTGCCTACTTTAAAAATATACCCTTGCTGGGTTCCCACCTCAGACCAATTAACCAGAATTCTCAGTCAGGATCATAATTTACCGGGCTAAAGAAGAATGCAAACTGTAAATGTTTACCACAGTAACAATAATAACCAAGATCTGGTGTACTACATGTACAATGGAGAATGGCCTGGGACACAAGCTACAGCCCTGCCTTAAACCCATAGGCTGGCTTGTGAGCTTTTGGCTAGCAGAGTCTAAATATTCTGAGATTTATTGCCAATGCCCAATATCCTGAACCCAAGTAATTTGTCTTTTTCTTTTTTTTAGAGACAGAATCTCACTTTGTCACCCTCAGTAGAGTGCTGTAGCATCACAGCTCACAGCAACCTCCAACTCCTGGGCTTAGGCGATTCTCTTGCCTTAGCCTCCAGAGTAGCTGGGACTATAGGCACCCACCACAATGCCCAGCTTTTTTTTTTTTTGTTGCAGTATGGCCAGGACTGGGTTTGAACCCACTACCCTCGGTATATGGGGCCGGCGCTGGCGCCCTACTCACTGAGCTACAGGTGCTGCCTGATAATTTTTCTTTTTATTGACTTAAGAGTTGATGTTGCAAAACAAAACAAACCCTGACATTCTAGAAAACTGGAGTACAGCTTCAGACATTCACTAAAATGTGAACCAGAAAGAATAATCATCTTAGCCTCTGAACCCAGGCCATATCTTTTTTGTTTGTAGAGACAGTTTCTCACTTTATTGCCCTCGGAAGAGTGCTGTGGCATCACAGCTCACAGCAACCTCCAGCTCCTGGGGTTAGGCAATATTCTTGCCTCAGCCTCACAAGTAGCTGGGACTATAGGCACCCACCACAACACCCGGCTATTTTTTTGTTGCAGTTTGGCTGGGGCCAGGTTTGAACCCTCCACCCTCGGTATATGGGGCCAGGGCCCTACTCACTGAGCCCCAGGCGCCACCCCCAGTTCTGTTAGCTCCTTCCTAGTTACCTGTCTAGCCAAACTTTTAGTGTGTGTGTTTTTTTTTTTTTTTGGCCAGAGCTGGGTTTGAACCCGCCACCTCCAGCATATGGGACCAGCGCCCTATCCCTTTGAGCCACAGGCACCACCCTAGCCAAACTTTTAGGAGAGCAGGAAAGCATCACAACTGAGGATGGCTCTGAAGCCTGTTTGCCACCATCTAATAGCAAGCGAGGACTCTTGGCTTATGGTTTCACAGCTCTCAGCCTCAGTTTCCTGATCTGCTAAATCAGTGGTTCTCAACCTTCCTCTTTCCATGGCTCTTTAATACAGTTCCTGTGGGTTGCGACCCACAGGTTGAGACCTGCTGTGCTAAATGAAGGTAGCAAAAGGGTTGTGAGGATTAAGTGAGATGCTGCACACAAGGTCAGTACAGTAGCTGCAACAAAAGGAAACAAATCTGCCCAACACTGTTACTGCTGGTCAGGAGTGCCCTCTCCTGGCAACTAGGAAAACTTGAGATGTGGCAGCCTGGGCAGGAATTTATCCCCCAAGCTAAGCTGATACGATCAGTATGGCTGGCTGATTGGGGTGATTTTTGAGGTCTAGGAACCTTCACCCTTACTCCTCCCACATAAAGGCGTGAAGGACTGAGCCCTGTCTGACAACAGAAGGAGAGTCAGAAGGGGAGAGGAGACTTGAGAAAGGGAGGGAGGATGAACAGATCTTTTCTGCATTGTCCTCCCAGGCCCTAAGGCCATGGCTATGGACCCAAGCCACTGCTGTTCCTACCCATAAAGGGAAAAGCTCCAACAGTGACCACCAGGCCATAGCTGGAATTGCCTCTGTTCTTAAGGGTGCCCCAAAAGGCAAGACTGAGCTTTTACAATGGGTCCTGGTGATGAGGAGGACAGAGAAGCCAGCATCTGCCATGACCTAACCTTGTGGTAGGGGCAGGAGTACAGGGTCAGGGCTCTCAATCTACACTTGAATCCTGCTGGTCCACTGGCCTGCTGAGTGGCAATGAGCAAGTCTCCACGCCTCTCTGGGCCTATGTGTCCCTCAGAAAAAGGAGCTGAATTAGATGGGCCATTGAGTCCCTTCTGGCTCTTGGATGGTTTCTAACCTGTTCCCACTCTAAAGGAAAGAGACCTTCACCTTCTTGAGCCCCAACAGATGGTGATGGTTTCCCAACACCCAGGAGGAAAAACACAGAGGCTCAGCTTAGAGAGATAGAGATATATTTCTTCTGTTGCATATTTCAGACGTCACACTGAGCTTCAGGCACAATGCTAGTCCAGGTTCTTCTGAGAGCCCTGACAGAGTCTTCCTCCCATGTTGCTCAGAAAGGGTCACCCACCCAGGGTCTGGGAAACTCTGCATTGGTCTTGGGTCTTGATGCCCTGTCTTTCCCATCCAGGGGCAGGGTATGTTCGAAAATCCTGGAGCCAGCCTCAGCCCTCTTCTAGGTCCCCTGGCTGTAAGAAGAGGGGCTGTCCCCACTAGAGCCCAGCTCTGCAGTACCCCCCCCAAATCACCTGTTCTCTGGGCCAGAGAGCCTGGCAGAGCACCTGTAACCCTGCAAAGCCTTAGCCATGAGCACCACAGGCCCAAGCTGGGGGACGAAGCCCCAGACAGCGAGGTGGGCCTAGCCTCACCCAGAGCGACAGCACGTGGGCTCAGCAAGCCCAGCCCCCACATCCATGGCCCACTTCCTGGGGCTTCTCTGAGCCCTATTGCACATCTTCTGTTTCTAGTTCCTCCCCCAACCACCCATTTTCCTTTTTAAATTAAAAAAAAAAAAAAAAAAATTAGAGAGGAAGGAGTGGAAGAGCTGGGCGTGGAATGCTGCTGGAGCCCTTTTCCTCACGTTCGTACCAACCCTCCAGTTCCTAGCAGAGACAGCAGTAGGAGTTAGTGCTGTGCTCACCTTCCCTGCCGTCTGTGAGGGTTATTGATGGCTGAAATGGGTGTGCTGCTTGGCCTCTGGTTCTTGCCTGTGAGAGGGGACACCTCTCTGCTGTCTGTAAGGTGCAATTCCCCTGGTCCTCCAGGGGCTCTGGCTGAGGCTCTGCTACCTGAGTCGCCCGTCTGCTTTGACAGGTCCCAGCTCTGATTTCGGGTCAGGGGACAGAGAGCTCCAGCTGGTTAGTTTGCAAGGCTCCAGGGAAGGGCAGGCAGAGGGGCCCATGGCACATAGTCCAGCCACAGACCAGAAGCCCTTCAGTTCTCCATCTGTCCAGGCCTCTAGCGCGTGGCCTGTGAGTTCCGTGTGCTGCCGGGCAGCTTCTTCCACAAGCTCTGGCTGAGGCAGGTTCAGAATCCCACTCAGGCCTTGGAAACTCTGCTCCATGTACTCATTGTGGGGTGGCCCCGCGTGCAGCCAGCTGGCATCATCTGGAGGTGCAGAGAAGGCAGTAAGCACACCCCACCCAACAGATTCCATGAAGGCCAGATCCAAGAGTCAAGTCCAGGCACCCCAGTTCCAATGCCAGTTCTGCCAGAGTTGCCACTTGCTGAGTGGCCTTGAGCTAATCTAAGGAATTTTCTGTGCCCATAAAACTGTTAATTTTATTTTTTTGAGACAGGGTCTTGCTGTGTTGCCCAGGCTAACATGCAGTGGCATCATTGTAGCTCAGTGCAACCTCAAACTCTTGGGCTCAAGTGATTTCCTGCTTCAGTCTCCTGAGTAACCAGGACACCTGGCTAATTTTTCTTTCTTTCTTCTTCTTTTTTTTTTTTTTTAGACAGAGTTTCACTTTGTCGCCCTCTGTACAGTGCCATGGAGTCATAGCTCATAGCAACCTCAAACACTTGGGCTCAAACTATCCTCCTAAGTGACTGGGACTACTGGCGCCGGCCACAAAGGTTGGCTATCTTTAGAGATGGGGGTCTGACTCTTGCTCAGGCTGGGCTCGAACTTGTAAGCTCAAGCAATCCACCCACCTCGGCCAACCAGAGTGCTAGGATTACAGGTGTGAGCCCCGGTGCACAAGCTAATTTTCCTTTTTTTTTTTTTTGCAGTTTTTGGCCGGGGCTGGGTTTGAATCCGCCACCTCCGGCATATGGGGCCGGCGCCCTACTCCTTTGAGCCACAGGCACCTCTCCCTATTTTTAGTAGAGATAAGGTCTTGCTCTTGCCCAGGTTAGTCTTAAACTCCTGAGCTCAAGAGATCTGCCTCAATCTCCCAGAGTGCTAGGATTATAGGTGTGAGCCACTGTGCCTGGCCAAAAAAATGTTAAGTTTTTTTTTTTTTTTTTTTTATAAAACCATGGCAATATGCCCTGGATTCCCAACTTTAGGATTAAGTAAAACAGTAGGTTCAAGGCACTTTAGAAAACAAGGCAACAGTCTGGTTCTGTCACTTGTGCCCCTCTTTGACCATCATCAGTGGCTTCCAGAGCCCTCAGAAGCCTATTCTCAGGCCCTCCACTCCTCTTGCACAGATATCAGCCAACTATGTCCCCTCAGCTTACAGGATGCTTCTTTTTGTCCTTGAGGTTCAGCCCTAGACCCATCCCAGCGTGCAGCTGGCCTCCATTCTTCCCTCTGTCTCCTTATGTAGATTGGAAATTCTAGGAGTGCAGGTCTTCCCTGGAACTGCCACAGCCCCAGCACCTGCTCCTCTAGGCTACTCCTGCTCTTAGACACCTTCCTTTGATAGGATGCGGTAAAAGGAAACATCTACTGATTGATCACCTACTACAACCCAGCCTCCCCATACACTGTCCCTAATATCTCCTATGGGGCAGTTACCTGTATCTGGCCTCCCTTGCAGGAACCCATCCAGCCCATGCCTCTGTTCCCAGAGGCTATTTCGTAGCCTAAGCCAAGCGAGAGGACAGTCATTTGACCCTGCCCACCTGCTATATGGTGGACTAGGATAACTAATCAGATTTGCTGTCCCCAAAATGTGGAACCTGGGAACTAAAAGGCCCTGCCTAGTCTCTGTTGTACTAAGAGGCCACACATGTATGTAGAAGCAGACAGAGCCAGAGCCTGAGGCTGATAAGCAGAGACAGGACAAGATGGCCCCAAGAGATGGAGAAAGCGCCTCTGGTTCCTGGTGAGACCTGAGACATTTTCGGGGTTGTGTGTGGGGTAAACTCTGCATTCTTCCAATAATTTCCATTTTTTAACTAGAGCTAGGTTGAGCGGATTTGTGTTGCATGCACCAGATCTCTGTTATTGCATGCACTACTCCTACTTTACATGTGATGAGATGGAGGCTCAGACCGGGCAAGGTGGCTCACAACTGTAATCCTAGCACTCTGGGAGGCCGAGGCGGGTGGATTGCTTGAGCTCACAAGTTCGAGACCAGCTTGAGCAAAAGCAGACCCTGTCTCTACTAAAAATAGAAAATCTGAGGCAAGCAGGTCACTTGATCCCAAAGAGTTTGAGGACTCTGTCTTAAAAATAAAAAAAAGGCTCAGGAAAGCCAAATAGTTTCCAAGGACAAAAGGCCAATTAAACTGTCAGAACTATGTTTCAGACCCAAGTCTACTCAACTCTAAAGCTTCCCTTTCTATCATACCACAGGGCAGGACCCTGGCATACTAAGGCATAGAAGATCAAGGCCCAACCTTTCCTCCTTCCCTTACTCTAGGGCTAGGGGTAACTCTGATGGTTGGCTTCTTGGGATCATCTCCCAGAAGAGGCAAATCCTATTCTGTCTTGCTTTGGAGCATAATTCGGGAACTACATCCTTACCTTTCCTGAGAGGTAGTTTGCGGTTGAAGGTTAAGGGCAGTACAAGGAAGCGGGTCTCGCCCAGCGGCTCCCAGAACTGAAGCAGTCGAACAATCCAGGCCCCGGGCCGCAGGGGCCGGCTTAGTGGGGGCTTGTATTGCGTAACTTCGGTCTCAGCATCTACTGTGATGTCATAAGATGTGGCCACCACATAGGTTGGGTCAATCCAGACCACAGTGGCTGTGAGGTTGGGGCCCCGGGCCCAGCGCTGCATGGCCACAGGCTCGTCCAGCGGCCCCAGCAACCCCCCAAAGTTCCGGAAAAGACGCTCTTTGGGGTCCCACTCGGTGCCAACCTGTAGGGAAGGAGGCAGCTAGGCAAGAGCCTGGAGAGAGGTCCTTTTCTCTACTCTGCCGCTGCCTCTCTCTGTAACCTCAGGCCAGTCTCTGTCTCTTTCTGGGCCTCAGTTTTTCCATCTGCAAAATGAAGGGGTCAGACTAGGAGATCTTTAATATCTCTCCCAGCTCTGAGATCTGTTCTAGGCTTCTATTATGAACTACTCTGCAATGGTGGGGACATAAGGTAGAGATGGAGTTCATAGCCTCCAAGAAAAAGACTGAAGAGATATCCAACAGCTTAATCTTGTGGCCCAACTAGAATGTCCAAGTCCCTCTACAAGAAATCTCTATAGTTTAGAAGTCGTGGAACTGACACTCCCACTCTCCTCCCTGTACAGCCTGTGTCTCCCAATTGGGAGCTGCTCCTCAAAGTGCACATGTCGGGGCAAGACAGGGTTTCAGCACAGGGCCTCACCAAAGTTGCCATTACTGGAAAAGAGCCAAATGAACCCAGTTCATAAAGGCCTAACCAAGCCCTACTCCTTTCTTGGTGTCTGTCCCTGTCATCCCACTACCCTGAGTCTTGCTGGAGGTCAGGAGAAGGCAAGGGCACGGGACCTGTCCCACCTCCAAACTCTGGAGCCGGCTGGCCTGGTCACTGCGCCCCAACAGCTTCAGCGACCCCTGGGGCATCAGCCACATCTCAAGCGTCTCTGCCGGGCCCTGGGCTGAGGGCTGCACCGCCTGCGTCACCAGGTAGCCCTGGAAATGGTCGTCATAGAAATACAGGTGCACACTGGACGGCAAGCCCCTGGGCTCAAACCTAAGAAGGTTCCAGCAGGGAGAAAGGGAGATGCCATCAGCACACTGGACTTGGCCTGGAGTCCCAGGGAGAGGGCTCTGGGGAAGTCCCATCCCCAGGCATTTCCTTTGCCCAAATCTTACACCCACAGCACCTACATGCCTGGCTCTTGCCTCTGTCTGTATTTGCATTTTCCCTTGCTTTGGGCTCACTGTGGGTAGGGTTGTCTTCGCTTTCTGGTTGGCTTCCCCATAGGGCCTGTTGTATGTCAGAAGGGGGTCTCACCTGCAGAGGGGAGTGGCTAGTGGGGGTGTGGTGGTGGCGGCATGGCGCAGGCTAAGGCGGACGAAGGCAGTGTAAGCGGTGAGCATGACATCACTGAGCCCACTGGGGCCATCGGCTGCATCGTAGGTATTCTCCCAGTAGGCCTTGAGGGCTGGCGTGCCGGGGGGGTAGCTGCCATACAGGTGGAAGTCCAGGATTTCTAATACCTCCTGGTTCACGGTTGACTCGAACTTCCGGGCGAAAAAGGTGGGTCTGGAGACTTGCTGGAGTGGGAGAGGCAAGGAAGGTGAGGGGCTCTGGAGGTCCCAGAGAGCACGGCAGGGGCCCCTCTCAGCACTGCCTAGAGATTGGCCTCCTACAGCTTTTTCTCCTGCTGTTGTGGCCCCCGGCCCCTGAGAACTGCTCCAGGTGGAAGTCCCCCAGATTCTCTGACTGGCTTACTCTGCCCTTCTGACCTTGGAAAGCTAAGAGTGAAAAGCTGGGGTGAAGCCCTAGCAAACGGCAGCCTCTCTGAGCTACGGACAAGCACCTGTAGCCGGAGGAAGTCCTGTGGCTTGAAGTCATTCGGGGAACAGCCGCACCAGTCCACAATGTGCTTGTACTGGCACTTACAGCCCAACTTGCGGTTCCAGTTGGTGACCCGCAGGTTGTTGTCCACTAGGGTCTCACAGGCCAGGCTGTTCTCCAGCACCGTGTGGAAAAAGGACTACAGGTGGCAAAGGAGGGTGGAAGGTGAGCTGTGGCCAGCCCAGCCACGCCCTCCCTGGCTAGTGTGCCTGCCCCCTCACCCACCTCAGCTGGGAGCAGTGTGTATGTATAGAATTGGCGGAGCTGGGCCACAAGTGGGTCATCTGTGTACACCACGTACTCCACGAAGCTGCGTGTCAGCACAAACCAGTCAGAGCCACCATCTACCACAATGCCTGCTGGGATCTGCCGCTCACCCAGGCGCCACATGTGGGAGTCACACTCATGGAAGAGCCGGTCCAGGCCCTGTTTCTTGATGAATCTGTGGGTGGCAGAAGAGCCATAGCAGGGGGTCCTGCAGGTTGGGGTCTAAACTCTTTCACCCACCTGGCAACCAGCACTCCTCAACCTGTGACTGGTTTGGAGGCTTTGTAACCCAGGGCTGGGGCCACCGAGCTCCACTGTGTGGGAGAGGTTGGGACAAGACCCCAGAGCCAGGGCCTCCTCCTCCATCATCCTCACCTGGAATTGTCCCGGCCGTGTGATTTAAGAAAATTCTTATCCCGGTTCTTGGATAGGAATGCCACCAGCTCCTCATTGGTCCTGGTGAGGAATGGGTGGCCAGCAGCCATGTGTGAGGGATACTCCATCACTGGCCCATGACAGACCCTCCAGCACTCTTTCCCTTCCCTGTGGCCCGCTCTTTCGTCACTGAGAACAGTCTGGGCATATGCCCTAGCTCTGGCTGATGCTTTTGGGTGGTGGGCACTTGAGGCCCCTGAAGAAGACCAACCCATCCTTCCTCTACTCACTGCTGCCTGACCTGACACCCCAGGTACTGGCCTATGGCTCCCCCTCCCCTGTCATTCTCAACTCTCAGATCTTCCTTCAGGAACCCCTCCCCTAGAAGGTGGCGGGCCAAGTCTGGGCTGTGCAAGTCGCAGAATGAGACTTGGGGGAGGGAAGAGAGTCCATTAGGGTCCTGCAACCCCAAGAGCCCACCTGGAGAGGCCTCCCCTCCCATCCAGGGGATTCTGAGCCCAAGCCCCACACCTAGTTGGGTAGTCGGTGGCACTGAGGTTGATGAAGAAGTCCCAGGCCCAGCCAGGCACCTCCAACAGGTCCTGCATGCTCCGTAGGTACATCCTCAGGAGGCTGGCGCCACCCCAGATGGTGACCATGCGCCAGGGTGTCACCCGCACGTTGTCATACAGCTGGGCTAGCTCCACCACCTCACGGTGCAGGTAGTTGGAACGCTGGGGAGAGGGGATACTCAGCAGATGCAGCTGGGCATTATAACCATCCCACTCCTACACTGGGACAGAGTACATGCAATATGAAATGGAGAAAGCACAGCGCAGGGCTCCAGCTCTGAACAGCTTTGCCAGTCTGCAGCGACCCCCCCCCCCCCTGCATTCTGGATACTTGAGTCAGGGTAGGAACGCTTTCTGTGTATGCCCTTCCGAGTCTCTGATCACTCCATACCTCCTGGCCTCCCCCCCTCCTTAGTACCTTGTCCACATGGATATAGAAGAAATGCTGCTCATGGTAGACAGCCTTGAGGAGACGCTTCAGCTGGCGGATGGCGCGCCCATGAACCACCAGCATGTAGGCAATCCGTACCGGGGGGCCATCCACAGGCTGCTGGGCCCTCATCTCGTCCCACTGGACGCCGGGACTCATCTTCCCTGAGATAAGAATACAGTCCAGTGTCTACTTAAAGCCCCTGAACTCCTTCCCTGAGGCCAAGCCTGGCTCACACGGAGTAGGGGTGAGATGGGAGTTGGGGGCTGCTTGCCTGGACTTGGAGCCCATCACTCCTGGGTCTCTGCTTCACCTCTGCCTCTTACTACACTGTGTGAAAACCTGGGAAGGGAGGTGGGCCCCTCTGAGCTCTTTCTCCTCTGAGAAATGGGGGTGATGATCTGGACCATGCCACCCTCCCAACCTAAGCCTGTGAAGGACTGGGGCACCCCTGTCCCTCACCAGATAGCTGACAGTGCCGAGGAACAGCCTTGGGCATGAGACTCCCAGCCTGGTGCAGACACACCACATTGGCGATCTCCTGCTGGCACTGCTTGGTGCTGGCCCGGGCCAGTGCAGACAGCGCATCCTTGCCCACGATCTCACATTTGGGAGTGAAGCCATTGTCCGTGGGCTGGGGGGCGCCCTCCACGCTCCCTGTATCTCCATGTGGTGGGAAACCAGCTGCTCCTACCAGGGCCTCCCCAGCTGCTGCCCCGCTCAGGTTCTGGCGGCCTGGGGCTTCTGGAGGTGGGGCAGGTGGGATCCGCCTGCTGGCTCTCTGCCGGCTAGTTACTGCCCGTACCACCTTGGCCACGGGCATGCCTGGGCTCTCAGCACGGCCCCGCCAGCGCCCATGCCTTCTGCTTGCACTGCCCCGCCGCCCTGCTGAACTGTCTGTGTCCTTAGAACCCTCTCTAGGGTCCAGTGGCCGTGGCTTCCTCTGCCTTCCTTTCTGTAAAAGATAAGCAGACATGTATCATGGAAGGAGGCATTTACCTCCTCCTGCTCCTTGAGCTCCATTTTGTTTTAGGGACACCCTAAGACCTACAAGCTCCTGCCTACCCTTTACCTAAACAAGTTCTGTTCATCTGAGGACTCTGCAGCACTGCCACTGGGACGCTGCCTAACCAGCAGCTGAGGAAACATAGGCTGACCCTCCACTGTGCCATCACATTTCCTGCCCGCCACTGCTCTCAGATCACACGGCACTGTGCTATTTTTGCTCTGGACTCAGATACCACTTTCTTTTTTAGCAGATATTAAAATGAACATCCACATGTGTCCCAAGGGAAGGGTGTGGAGACCCCCCTTGCAGAGGACATAAGAGTGTCTACTTAAAGCCCCTGAACTCCTACCAGGGACTGGGAAGAAATGGTGTTCTTCAGAAGATTGTAATTTCCAAATGAATCCAAAGCATTCTATAGACTAAAACATTTCCATGTGGGAATACTGAGACCACAGAGAGTACAGGAATGCCCAGGAGGGAGGAAGAGAGGTGAAACCTCGGACTTCAGTATTGGACGGGTTCTCTGGAAGCAGAGATGAAAACAAGAGATTGACGGGGGGTACACCTGTGCAACAGCACAGGGCAGGAGCTGGCAAGGAAAGGCTTCAGACTGCAAGGGAGATAGCGTGTGTGCAAGAAGAGGGGCAGGAGGAACTTCAGTACAGTGTTGGGGAAGCCTTGGCCAGCTCAGTGAGGAGGCAGCACAGGCGAGTCCTCTGCCACGTCTACACACGTCCAGAATGCTGAGGCTGGGCCTGAAGTTGCCCATAGCAGGAGGCTGTCACCTCACCGCACTTGCAACAGGTTGTCCTTTGAAGGGAACTCTGTAGTGATGTGCTGCCGTGGCTGCCACACCCCTGCTTCCTGGCTGCATGTGTTCTGTCCCCTGGTGCCTCTCCTCAAGTCCAAATGCTTCCCCTAGATGGCTTGGTCTTGCTTGAATGGCATGTCCACCCACCTTCTCCCCTGCTCTCCTTGTCCCACTCTCCCTGCCTGACTAAATCCCATCCATGCTTTCAGTTCCAGCTCCAAGTCCCCTGGCATTCAGCTATCCCATCCACCCCAGTGGAATCTGCTAAGCTCCAAAACCCCGGATGTTTCTCTGGCAGACAGTGAGCTCCTTGAGGAGAGGCATGTCAGCTCCACCTCCCCAGGGCCTGGAACAGCTGGCACATGGGACATCTGGCTGGTGTCTGGTGGAAATGTGGAAGGGACAGAGAAGCAAGAGGTAGGTGCAAGGGAACACTTAGTCTTAGGGTGGGCACTGAGTCCAGCTAGCTCTGTCAGCTCACCAGCAGTTCCTTAACTTGTCCGAGCACATCCCCCCAGCTGGCCTCACTGCTTTCTCTGTTCACTGTAAACCTTCTCCCATGGGCCTTCCCCTCCACAAGCTCCCCACTGCTAAGTCCTCTTCTTTCTTGGCCTTTCAGCGGCATGACTTAACAGATCACGCTCTTCCTTGAAGCAACCTCCTGGCTTGGTTTCCAGGATACCCGCCTGGCTTCTCACCTGTCCCTGCTTCCACTCCTAGTCAGTCTCCCTTCCATTCCTGTCATGCCTGTCTCCCAAGGCATGCCCCGGGGGCTTTCCTTGTCCCAGCTCCATCACTTCTTAAGTGATTTCTTTCAGTCTCCTGGGTGTCTTGAGATCCAGGCTCCCGGATGCATCTCTGGCCTGGATTGCTCCCTTGAACCTCCAGGCATTTAACATCCACCAGGCTCCCTTGGCAGCCTAATAGGCCTTTCCAAACCACCCATCCAAAAGTTAACTCCTGCTCTTCCTCTCCAACCTGCCCCTATTTCAGTCTTCCCCATCTCAGTTCACGCCAACTCCATCCTTCAGCTTGCTCGGGCTGAACTTTCAGGAGTCATCTGACTCTTCTCTTTCCCTCACGACCACATCCACTCCATCAGCACATCCTGTGGGAGCCTACCCAGACTCTGACCTCTTCTCACTTCCCCCTCACTAGCCCCTGCCTGCACTCTCCGTCTCCTGGTTCCCAGTCTTTTCCTATGGTGTTCCATACAGTGTTCCCACTGGAACCTAAGTCCCCATTTCCTGACTTCTCTGCTTAAAACTGCTGTGGCTTTCCCTCTAAGGGTAAAAACCAGAGCCCTAACAAGAGCCTATAGAGGCTGCCTGTGTAGCCTGTCTCTGGCTGTTCCCTCTGGCCTCTTGGCCCTTTCTGACCTCATCTCCTCTAAAACCTCTCATGATCACTCTATTCCAGCCGCACTGGCCTTCTCCATATCCCTCTATCCCAGTGGCACTCTTGGCTTTAGCCTTTGCACTTGCTGTCCCCTTCCCCCTCTACAGCTCATTCCTCACCACCTTCCGTTCTTTGTTCAGATGGAGACTTCTCAGTTGGGTCCACCCTGGAGTTAAAACTCCAGCCCGCCCTCATCCTTTGCTTCATCTTCCCACAGCACATCATACCTTCTATCATCCTATCATTTATTTGTTTATACAGTGTTACTCTCTGGCTGCCCTGTCACAAGCTCATATACTCCCCAAAGGCTGGGATCTTTGTAGTTTCATTCACTGACATATTCCTGCAGCTCAGGACAGTGTCTGGCAATAGCTGACATTCAGTGTTTGCTGAATGAATAAGTGAATGTAGAGCTCTTGGCGTAAGTGCAGCATAAGTAAATGTGGTCATCCTTATGGTTATTATGGGAAGGGAAGGAGGAAATAGCTATGAAGTCAAGAGAGAGACCCAAGACCCTTAGATACTGTGGAGGCTCCTAGGGGCTGGTTTCTCTCTGCTTCTTACACTCTAGGACCTTCCTTTCCTCCTTTGTTTGAGCATGGCAGGAACCTCATATTGTCATGCTGACAGCCACCTTCAGCCAGAGCCCCAGCCCTATACCCTGGTACCCAGGCCCTCTATACCCAGCACCCAGCCAGCCCTCTGATCTCCTGAGAGGTGGCCAAAGACAGCGGGGTATCCATTGCCATCTGAGAATAGATACCTGCAGGAGGAGGCAGCAGGCTTATTCTGTACCCACACTGGAAGGACACCTAGGAAGGGTGAATGCAATCTCACTGAGCAGAGTGTACATCAGCCTGGTGCCATCTGACTTGGGCACACAGCAAGCAGAGAAAGACATGCCCAAGCTTAGGTGGGTAGAGATGGCAGAGAGCTGTGGGTTCTTGGGGTGGAAGCCAGTATTAGTGAGTCAGGAAGCTGGTCAGGAGGGCAGGACACAGGGCACACGGCCAGGTTGGATGTGGTAGGGGACAGGATGTGGGAAGAGGTAGGCATGGTGGTGCCCTGCACTGCAGCAGGGAACTGGCTGACCCTGAGAAAGACAATCCCAGAGGAGGCTGAAGACTCAGGAGGTAGCAGGGAGGGATCAGAGAGGCTCTGGGGGCTGGGCAGCCAGCCCCCACCCTGCCCCCTCCCAGGCATATCCATGAGCATCAGCAGGCCCCAGGCTTATGCTCCTGAGAGCTGCCCCCAATAGTCCCTAAGTTGAGGGACCCAGCTGATTACTGAGGGAAGGGACTGGTCACCAAGGAGGCATTTAAAGTCCTTTGCCACTTCCTGGCTCTGTAGCTCTTCCATGGAATCCTTCTCTGGGCCACAGTGAATACAGAAATGCTCACCCCACCTTCTTCGGACTCTCAGACTGCATTTAAAATAAGTGGTGAGACAGTGTTTGTAAAAGCTCTGAAAATTAGCAACTGGCTCTTTGGAGGTTAGTGATCATTCTTGGCATCCACTCTGGCCCCCTCCAGAATGCATGCACATCTTTAATGCACATTGGATCCTGTTGCTACTTACACCTCTCCATTTCTCTCTTACTGCACTTAGAATAAGACACTGGCCCCTTACTGTGGTCCTTCCAGCCACACAGGATTCAGCCTTCTTTCAGGGAAAGTACCACACCCTCCTGTCCATTCCTCAAGGGTACCCAGCTAAACCCATTCTGCTCAGAGCCTTCTGCTTGAATTCTCCTGCTCCCCTCTCCCTGGGAGAAGCCTTTCCCCATACCTGATCTGAACCAGCTGCTTGTTATTCTATTGTGTTTCCTTTCCCCTGTCTGTGTCTCCCTGTAGACTGACTGCCCCTTACAGCAGGGTCATCATCTGTTTTATTTCTGTATCCCAGTATTAACACAGTGCTTGGTACAAAGTAGGACTTAATATTAGTTGAATGAATGAATGAATGAATCCATGTTCCCAATGTGCAGTGCTGAGATAATGAGAGTCATTTACAGATAGCTTAGCATGTGCCAGGAACTCCTGCAAGTGCTTCATAGGCATTACTTTCATTTCATCTTTCTAATCACCCAACATGAGAGCTGCTATTATTATCCCTGTCTTGAGGAGGATACATGAGGGTATAGAAGGAGGTGAGGTCATTTGCCAGTGGTCTACTCAGGAGCAGAGCTGGAAGAGGATGGCAAAGTGGGCTGTCCAACTCAGGGCTCACCTTCCTAAGCACTGTTACACTGCCTAGAGAGGCAGTTGCTAAGGAGGGGGGTCCAAGCATCAATGGCTGCCTGGACTGTACAACCTTCAGTTCATCAGGAGTCTTTTTCCAACCTGCTCTGGGATTCCCCTGTCAACATCAGCCAGGAAGCTGAAGAAGGGGGTAGGGGTAGGGATGGTATCCCAACCACTCCACTGTTCCAGTTTTCCACCCTGGCTGTGGGCTGGCCAGCAGGGACCTAAGCCCATTTGAAAGACTCACTGACCCACTTGAAAGATCATTTGTTTTGGAGAAGACTCAGATGCTTTGACATACCCCTCCCCAGAGTGGTCACCAGTCTCAGTTCTCATACTCTAGAGTCAGAGAGCTCCCTAACTACATGGGCAGCCTGTTCCATCTTAGAATATCCCATCCACCCAGAGTCTCCTTATACTGAGCCTGAAACCCTTTCCTCTTCCACCTACTTAGGTTCACACAGAATAAGCTCATTCCCTGCAGATGCTGTAGAGCAAGCCTCCCCAACCACTAATTCCTTTTGGAGTTACGGTCTCATGTGACTCAGTCCAGCTCCCACCCCTTCTTGGTTCTCCCAAAAAAGGCAAGGGCAGCTCTTCCAATCTCCATACCAGGCTTTCCATACTGCCAACATGTAGAAAACAAAAGTGGACATTGGGGCTCCATTGGCCTTTACCCTGCCAGGTAGAGAAGCCCAAGAGGACAAGGCAAGCAGAGCCTCTGATCCAGAGCCCGGAAGGCACCAGAACAAGGGGGTAGAGGCAGGGAATCCCTGATCTCTTGCCCAAAGCTTTGGGTTATGGTTTGGCCTATCCTCTTTGCTTTTCCAGGATGAACTCAAACCCCACTGGACCCTTCCTAAAGGGAGAAGGTGTCTCTGCCTCCAGCTGAAACCACATCAGCCAAGAGTCTGGGACCTGGGGACTAAGCAGGATGGTAGCTGCCTCCGCTTCTGGGCCTGGGGATCTGCTAAACCAGTTATTGCTGTCCTCATTGCCTTACGGCCAGAGGGACACGCTCCCCAATTCTCTAATGACTTGAGGCCAACTCTTCAGCTCACTTGTCCGCTCCCATACCCTTCTGAAGACCCACCCAGGTTCTTCAAAGCCCTGGCTGAGCAAGCCACACCTCCAGTACTCTCCCTCGGGGTCACTCCCTGTTCCCTCAGTTCCCCAGTACACACTTTGTCCCAGGCTCTAATTCCAGCCCAGAGCTCCACTTCCTCATTGCCCCCTACCTCTCAGGTATAGCTGGACAAGGATGCCCGGAGTCCCTTGCCCCCACTCCTCTGCCCTCGGCGCACACACACCCGCCCCCTCCCAACTTCAGAAAGTTTGGCCTGGGGCTCCCCACCTCCTTGCAGGCTCCGGCCCAGCCCCTCCTCCTAGCCCAGCTCCCCGCGCCTGACCTTCATCGTTCCCCGAGCCACAGACCACCCTTCCACTACCTCGTCCTTCCGCCCCGGGCCCCAGTCTGTCCGGCCCGGGTCTCCGGGTCACGCACTACCCCTGCGCGCAGCTCCCTAGGCCTGCCTGGGAAGGGTGCGCCAGGGGTCGGATGCCCTGCTCCAGGTGACCGCCAGCGCCCGGCAAACACGCGGCTGGTGCCCCACTTCCCCGGCCAGGGCGCCCGCAGCCCCGCCAGGACCCCGCGCGCACTCGCGCCCGGCCTGCCCGCCCGTCTGCCCGCCCGGCCGTCGAGCACCTCGCCAGCCTCGTCCTCCTCCAGGCCGCTGAAGCTCCACACCACCAGGCCCTGCAGCAGCAGGATGGCCAGCGCCGTGGCGATCGCCAGCTTGTAGCGCCGCACCAGCTTCTGCACTCGCGCGCTCGCCACCATCTTTCTGCCCGGGACGCGGGGCGCGCGCCCAGCCCTGCAACCCGGCCCCGGGCGCGCGCGCGCGCACGCTACCGAGCTCCCCGCCCGGGGAGGTGGGCCGGAGGCGGGGCATATGGGGCGGGGCTCCGCGCCCGAAGGCCGCTCCCCTCAAGCTAGAGGCGGGGCCAGGGCCGACAGACCCTCCCGCTCCCGGGCCGCCGGCGTGGGGCAGTGCGCAGGTCTTACGCGTTTGGTTCCAGGGCTTCTGCTCGGTTCCTGTGGGTCTCCCATTTGTGCTCACGTCTTCCCGGATGGGAGCCGCATGGAACTGGGGTGTAGAATCTGCGGCCCAACCTCTCTTGCCCAGTGTCGAGAGTCGTGGGGGGCTCTAATTGGCTCCTGGGGCGGGGGAATGCTAGCACACCTCGAAACGAGTTGGTGAAAGTGTGCGAGTTGCATGGGTCCCAGCTTCAAAAGCTGGAGGCCGCGCCTACGGGGTAAAGTCTAACCTGTTGACTGGCATCCGAGGCCTTTCACACATCCTTTCTTCTCTCCCGCTCGTCCTCAGGCCTTTACCAGAGTCGTGGTTCTCAAACTCCAGCGTGCGTCAGAATCATCTGGAGGACTTGATAAAACAGATTCTAGTACCCACCCACCCAGAGTTTCGCTTTAGTAGGTCGTGAGTGGGGCCTGAGAATGAGAATTTTCAGCAAATTCCCAGGTGATGCTTGCAAACGCTGCGGGTCTGGCACTACATGTGGAGAACCTTTAGACTTTTGCGCTTGCTGTTCCCTCCGCTGCGCCCTAGAGGCTGTCCCTCTCCCCTCGCCAATCTTGGCATCCTCCCCTGTACTAACCTAGCCCTGTGCGGTGAGCACTGATGACACATCTGGTCGTGATTTCTATAGGATCGTGCCTTAGTCACTTTTTTTTTTTTTTTTTTTAAGAGATAGAGTCTTACTTTATCTCCCTCGGTAGAGTGCTGTAGCGTCACAGCTCACAGCAACCTCCAGCTCATGGGCTTAGGCGACTCTCTTGCCTCAGCCTCCCAAGTAGCTGGGACTACAAGCGCCCGCCACAACGTCTGCCAATGTTTTTGTTGCAGTTTGGCCGGGGTCAGGTTCGAACCCGCTACCCTCGGTATATGGGGCCGGCGCCCAAGCCTTATTCACTTTTGAATGCTTAGCAAGTGAAGCCCAACTTCCTGTCTACCCTCTGTCCCTAACATTTTTTGAGAGCTGAAGTACCTGTGACCCTCCCCTGAACCTGGCAGGTCCACAGAGCAAAGGTAGAGAAGAGGCAAAACAATCCCACCAGAGCAAGGTGAATTCCCAGCCAGTGAAGCCAAGCACTGGGGGAAGGAAGTAATAAAAATTGCAAAAACGGGCAGGGCCTGTGGCTCAGTGGGTAGGGCGCCGGCCCCTTATACCAAGAGTGGCGGGTTCAAACCCGGCCCCTGCGAAACTGGAGCAAAAAAATAGCCGGGCATTGTGGCAGGCACCTGCAGTCCCAGCTACTCGGGAGGCTGAGGCAAGAGAATCGCCTAAGCCCAAGAGCTGGAGGTTGCTGTGAGCTGTGACGCTAAGGCACTCTACCGTGGGCGTGTGAGACTCTGTCTCTACAAAAATAATAATAATAAATAAAATTTAAAAATAGCAAAAACAAGTCAAAGGTTTTAAAAAATTGAAAAGTTTAAAGGCAGTGATAGAAGGGTTGGATGTTGCCAGGAGATCAGATTGGTGAGGAATTCTAAACTGTGGCGAGTATAGAAGATGCTGTCATTTGATGGCTCTCAAATAAAACCTACTTTAATCATTTCCTAAGACTTTGGCATTTATAATCATTCCATTCCTCTGCATTTGTTAAGTGGGAGAATTGTAAACAATGTTTCAGATGACAGCTTGGCTACTTAAGAGAACCTACACTTCAAAGATTTTGGAAAACATCAGTTGACAGGCAAGCAATTGATATGTTAATTAAATATTGATCTTGTATGCTCATTACACCAGATCCCTTCGGGACCTCTACATGCCAATATTTACCCCCCAACAATAAAAATAGCTTTATTTTTGACTGATTATATATACACATACAACATTTAAACCCTAAAAAAAAAAACAAGAAAAAAGTAAAAGTCATCTGCAATCCCACCCCCACATAGTGACAGTCCTTTCCCCCATTTCTTTATGTGTACATAATTTTGCATGGATGGGGTCACATCACATACATAGAAACTTATTTTTAAGTATTTCTCTCTTCCTCCTCCATGTTAATAGCCTGGCTGGCTTGCTTCCTTCCACCTTTCTCCATAACAATTAATAAACATACACCATACACACACACACACACACTTTTTTTATTTTTGGAGGGAGTTGTATTTAATATTTTTTGTTTGGGGATATTATTATATTTAAAAAGTTGAATCATATTGCATATATTTCTCTACATCTTGCTTTTCTCCTTTAACCATAAATACATAGTAGAAATGTTCCAAGTTGGATGGGACAGGTCTAACTCACTCTTTTTAATGGCTGCATAATATTCCATTCTCTCTCTCTCTCTCTCTCTCTCTCTCTCTCTCTTTTTTTATTCCATTCTCTTCTTAAATGGGCACTAACTTGTTTTCCAGGGTTTTGCCACTGCCACACAGCTACAGTAAACATGCTTTATGCCTGTCCTTGGGTACTGATGCTTTTATTTCTATGTTAGAGTTTCCTAGGAATGGGATTACTGGGGAAAAGAGAATTTTTAATTTTAATAGATACTACCACCAGCTGGGTCCAATGGTTCCTACCAGTGATCCTAGGACTTTGGAGGACCAAAGTGGGAGGATGACTGAGGAGCAGCTTGAGAGTTTAAGACCCATTTCTAAAAAAGAAGAAGAAGAAGACGACGAACCACCTGAGGTAGTGCATGCCTATAGTCCCAGCTACTTTGGAGGCTGAGGTGGGAGGCTTGTGTGAGCCTAGGAGTTCAAGGCTACAGTGAGCTATGACTCTGCACTCCAGCCCTCTGGCCTGGGTGACAGAGGGAGATCCTCTCTTAAAAAAAAGTTATTGCCAGATTGCTTTCCCAAAGTACTGTGACAATTCACATTTCCAACAACAGTGTCTGGGGGTATTGTTTTCCTTATCCCTTCCAGCAGCAGATGTTATTGTTTATAATTTTGGCTAATCTGATAGGTGAGAAGTGACCTCATTGTTTTTTAATTTACAGTTCTCTACTGGACAATGTCTACTAATTGGTTTATGGACTTTTTTGTTGTGGTTCTTTTTGGGTTTTTTGTCTTTTATTTTTTACCTCAAACTCCTGGTGAAGAAAAGGTTTATTGGCCATTTGGGTTTGCTCTTTGGGAGTGGCCTCTTCAATTTCTCCACAATTGAATAATCTATTGCTACTGCACTGTTTGTTTCTTTTTTATCAATTTTTAGGAGTTTTTTTTAAAGCCGGGACCAGGTTTTGAACCCACCACTTCCAGTATATGGGGCCAGCGCCCAACTCCTTGAACCACAGGCACTACCCCAATTTTTAGAGTTTTTGAAGCAGTTTTGGAGTGAGGAATGAAGAGTGGGACTGAAGAACTCAGGGAGGAGTCCTCTCCAGAAAACCTCCAGGTCTGTATTTATCATCATAAAACAGAAAGAAGTAGATAAAAGGATAAAAGCTGCTTATCAGATATCAGCACTGATAGGGAGGACTGGAGAGGATGGGATAGGATGTCTCCACCTTCGTTTTTGCAAAACCGCAGACTTTGAGTGCAACCTTTGCCTCCAGCGTCAAGAGACCTTTGGAATCTAGAGAATCTTTACTATAGCCATTAGGCCTGGTATTGCCACACCTCATATATATATTCTGTCTTGGAGGTTAATTTTCTGCCCTTCTGCACATACACAACTCACATGCCCTTCTGGAGACTCTTTAGGTCTCTCAAGCAGAAAGCAAACCTATGCTCAAGGACAGGGAACAATTTTCACTACAAATTTTTATCTATTTGAAAATGTCCTCAATTTATCATTGCACTTTGACTTTTAAAGACCATTCTGAAGTTTTAACATTTTTGTAATTGAAAGGGGGGGCACTCAACCGGTCCGGGGCAATTACCTAACAGTAATCAAATATGTTCCTCTTTTCTTTTATGGCTTCTCATTTTTTGGAGGGGAGAAGCTGCTTTTAAGGGCTTCTCATTTTTTGGAGGGGAGAAGCTGATTTTAAGATCATTCTTTTTTAAGCACCAAAGGAGGTAAGAAAAGCTTCATCTTTCTCTACTTCACCCCTTTTAATGAAAGGATTTGATAAGTAAAATTTGGATTCAGTTAGAAGGCTGCACTCAAGGACCGGGAGGGCCATAAGTTTCCTTAAGGTGGCAAGTTTCTCACTCCTGAATAATGTATGTGATTTCATGTATTTTCTCCTGTAATTTTTATATGTAACTCTTTAATCCATCCAGGATTTGTTTGTCTATATGGTATGAAATAAGGGTTTGGAAATATTTCTTTCTTTTTTTTTTTTTTTAGAGACAGTCTTACTCTGTCGCCCAGGTGCCATCATAGCTCACAGCAACCTCAAATTCCCATGCTCAAGCCATCCTCCTGCCCTTACCTGTGACTACAGATGACTGCCACAACATCTGGCTAATTTTTTCTATTTTTAGTAGGGACAGGGGTCTGACTCTTGCTCAGGTTGGGCTCAAATTCCTGAGCTCAAGTGATCCTCCCACCTTTGCCTCCCAGAAAGTGCTAGGATTACAGGCGTGAGCCACTGTGCCCAGTCTTGGGAGTATTTTTACATTTTTAGTTATTACAAATACATACTAATACATATTTATGGGGTACATGTGATTTGTAGGCATATAGTGTGTATCGGAAATCTTTATTTTGCTTGTATTCCCATTCTATCAGTATCTATTTAGATTTTACTATTTTTAAACAAGAGATTTGTGATTGAGGTATAACATGCATAGATCAATTTGGTTTTGACCACATAACTATGCCAGGTTCATAGGTTCCCTCCTGCCTGAGCCCAGGAGTTTGAGGTTGCTGCTGTGATGAGTTAGGCTGATGCCCCAGACCTGTAGCCTGGGGCAACAGAGTGAGACTCTGTCTCAAAGAAAGAAAGGAAGGAAGGAAGGAAGGAAGGAAGGAAGGAAGGAAGGAAGGAAGGAAGGAAAAGAAAAAAAGAAAAACAGGAAACGGTGTCCCTTAGTTTGTGCAGCACTATATATGATTTTTTTTTTTGGGGGGGTGGTTCTTTGATTAATTTTTCAGGCTAGCAGAAAACTGAAACCCAATACTCAGGAATAAGCAGTATGTCCTCCTGGGCACCTTGATAAGAGGGGTTCTGTGGCTGGGGGACCTTATCCAAGAGAATACAGTGGGGAGAACTTGTGGTTAGTCCATTTAAAGTCCTCCCATATCACCACATGTCAAGGGAGCATGTATTGTTGGGCCTAAGTTTTAGCCCTTACCCATATTTTGTGGTTAATTTTCTTTTTAGTACTATATAGACTGCTGTAATCTTCCTCAGCAATTTAGGAGAGTAAGAATTAGAACTTTTTTGTTTTGTTTTGTTTTTAGAATTTTTTTTTGAGACAAGAGTCTTACTTTGTTGCTCTTGGTAGAGTGCTGTGGCATCATAGCTTACAGCAACCTCAAACTTGGGCTCCAGTGATCCTTCTGCCTCAGCCTCCCTAGTAGCTGGGACTACAGGTGCCCACCACAGCACCTGGCTATTTTTAGAGACAGGGTCTCACTCTGGCTCAGGCTGGTCGCGAACCAGTGAGCTCAGGCAATCCACCTGCCTTGGCCTACCAGAATGCTAGGATTACAGGAGAATTAGAATTCTTGTTAAAGTTTTTCGGGCATCTTTGATATGATGTTCAATGACCACAGACAATATAGAACTAGAATTTTTATTTTCCATCGCAGAAAATTAGTTTCTCCCAATTCATTCTCACTTTTTCCAACTTCATCCGAGGTTATGAACTTTGCCATTTTTGTTTGCAACATAGCTAATCTCTTCAAGGAGTAAAATTTAGAGTAAAAAAATATTTAGAATAATGCATATATATTAACTTGTTACCCTTTACCAAGTAGATAATTTTAAATTTCAAAAGCAAGGCAACAAGTGAGTTCAGACGTGTTTCAGAGCAGCCAACAATCTGTAAAGCCAACTGCCTTTCTGTCCCCTCTGTTCCTCATCTGAGAATTAACCAGCCTTAACAGTTTGCTCTGGTCCTTCCACATTTTTCTCTCCAATTTTTCTCTCATATAAATACATGCAGATGTAAACCCTTTTAATAGATTCCTCCTCAATGTTTTACAGAAGCAGGATCATACAGAAAATACCCAAAACTTGCTTTTTTAAAATCACCATTTTATAATGGATACTCTTCTGGTTAATTCATATACAGCTAATTTCTTTTTTCTATTTTTTCTTTTATTTTGAGACAGAGCCTCACTCTTTTGCCCAGACCAGAGTACCATGACATCATCATAACTCACAGTAACCTTAAACTCCTATGTTGAAGCCATCCTCTTGTCTCTGTAGCTGAGACTGCAGGTGCCTGCCGCAACACGTGGCTAATGTTTTCTATTTTTAGTAGAGACAAAGTTTGGCTCATGCTCAGGCTGGTCTTGAACTCCTGAGTTCAAGGGCCTCCTGCCTTGGCCTCCCAGAGGGCTAGGATTACAGGTGAGAACCACTGTGCCTGGTCATATGTAGCTAATTTCTTTTCTTTTTTCTTTCTTTTTCTTTTTTAGAGACAGAGTCTCACTTTATCACCCTTGGTAGAGTGCCATGGTGCCACAGTTCACAGCAACCTCCAACTCCTGGGAAGTTCTCTTGCCTCAGCCTCTCGAGTAGCTGGGACTACAGGTGCCCGACATAATGCCTGGCTATTTTTTTGTTGCAGTTTGGTAAGGGCAGGGTTCGAACCTGCCACCCTTGGTATATGGGGCCGGTGCCCTACCCAGTGAGCCACAGGTGCCGCCCAAGCTAATTTCTTAAAAATAGCTACATAGTCTGGGCTCACACCTGTAATCCTAGAATTCTGGGAGGCCAATGTGGGTGGATTGCTTGAGCTCACGTGTTCGAGACCAACCAGAGCAACAGCAAGACCCCGTCTCTAAAAATAGCCTCCCTTGGGTCTCATTGAACGTGGTGGCAGCTCCTGGGTCTTCTATGTGTTCTACATAATCCATGCTGGCTCTACAAGTAAGCAACCATGTCTAAGGGGCTTCTGGTTGGTATTGATCTTGGCACCACCTACTCTTGTGTGGGTGTCTTCCAGCATGGAAAAGTAGAGATAATTGCTAATGATCAGGGAAATCGAACCACTCCAACTTATTACACTTGTCAAGAATCTTCTGTTTGTCCTCATCATTGATCTTGCCTTGAAGTTTCTCATCTTCAACAGTTGCTTTCATGTTGAATGTTGAATGCATAGGACTCAAGTGAATTCTTTGATGAAAGCTTGTCCCTCTGTTTCTCATCTTCAGCCTTGTACTTCTAAGCTTCCAGGACCATATGTTGCCTCTACTGACACTGAATGATTGATTGGTGGTGCTGTGAAAAATCAAGTTGCAATGAACCCCACGAACACAGTTTTTGATGCCAAGCGTCTGATTGGACGCAGGTTTGATGATGCTGTTGTCCAGTCTGATATGAAACATTGGCCCTTTGTGGTGGTGAATGCTGCAGGCAGGCCCAAAGTCCAAGTAGAATACAAAGGAGAGACAAAGTTTCTATCCAGAGGAGGTGTCATCCATGGTTCTGACAAAGATGAAGGAAACTGCAGAAGCCTACCTTGGAAAGACTGTTACCAATGCTGTGCCAACTTACTTCAATGATTCTCAGCATAAGGCTACCAAAGATGCTGGAACTATTGCTGGTCTCAATGTTCTTAGGATTATAAACGAGCCAACTGCTACTGCTATTGCTTATGGCTTAGACAAAAAGGTTGGAGCTGAAAGAAGTGTGCTAATTTTTGACTTTGGAGGGGCCGCTTTTGATGTGTCAATCCTCACTATTGAGGATGGAATCTTTGAGGTCAAATGTACAGCTGGAGATACTCACTTGGGTGGCGAAGACTTTGACAACTGAATGGTCGACCATTTTACTGATGAGTTTAAGTGCAAACATAAGAAGGACATCAGTGAGAATAAAAGAGCTGTCCGTCGCCTCCGTACTGCATGCAAACGTGCTAAGCGTACCTTATCTTCCAGCACCCAGGCCAGTATTGAGATTGATTCCCTTTATGAAGGAATCGACTTCTATACCTCCATTATCCGTGCCCGATTTTAAGAATTGAATGCTGATCTGTTCCGTGGCACCCTGGACCCTGTAGAGAAAGTCCTTCGAGATGCCAAACTAGATAAGTCACAGATTCATGACTTTGTCCTGGTTGGTGGTTCTACCCGTATCCCCAAAATTCAAAAGCTTCCTTCTCCAAGACTTCTTCAATGGAAAAGAACTGCATAAGAGCATCAACCCCATGAGGCTGTTGCTTACAGTGCAGCTGTCCAGGCAGCCATCCTATCTGGTGACAAATCCGAGAGTGTTCAAGATTTGCTACTATTGGATGTCACTCCTCTTTCTCTGGGTATTGAGACTGCTGGTGGAGTTATGACTGTTCTCATTAAGTGCAATACTACTATTCCTACCAAGCAGACACAGACCTTTACTACCTACTCTGACAACCAGCCGGGTGTGCTCATCCAGGTTTATGAAGGTGAGCGTGCCATGACCAAGGATAACAATTTGCTGGGCAAGTTTGAACTTACAGGCATACCTCCTGCTCCCTGTGGTGTTCCTCAGATTGAAGTCACTTTTGATATTGATGCCAATGGCATTCTCAATGTCTCTGCTGTGGATAAGAGTACAGGAAAAGAAAATAAGATTACCATTACTGATGACAAGGGACGTTTGAGCAAGGAAGACATTGAATATATGGTCCTGGAAGCTGAGAAGTACAAGGCTGAAGATGAGAAACAGAGGGACAAGGTTTCATCAAAGAATTCACTTGAGTCCTATGCATTCAACATGAAAGCAACTGTTGAAGATGAGAAACTTCAAGGTGAGATCAACGATAAAGACAAACAGAAGATTCTTGACGAGTGTAATGAAATTATCAACTGGCTTGATAAGAACCAGATTGCAGCGAAGGAAGAATTTGAACATCAGCAGAAGGAGCTGGGGAAAGTCTGCAACCCCATCATTACCACGTTGTACCAGAGTGCAGGAGGAAAGTCAGGGGGCATGCCTGGAGGAATGCCTGGGGGCTTCCCTGGTGGTGGCGCTCCTCCTTCAGGTGGTGCTTCCTCTGGCCCCACCATTGAAGAGGTTGATTAAGCCAGCCCAAGTGTAAATGTAGCATTGTTCCACACAGTAAAATATTGAAGGATCCAAATTTGTAGCAAATTATGTGGCAGATTTAAAGTTGGGCTGCTATGGTGAATTACTGGGCATTCTCAATACTTGAATATGGAACATGTGCACAGGGGAAGGAAATAACATTGCGCTTTAAAAGTACTGTATTGTAAGTGGAAAATACAATGTCTTAAATAAAGCTGTATTTAAAATTGGCAAAAAAAAAAAAAAAAAAAAAATAGCCTCCCTTACCTTGGGAGGCTGAGGCAAGACAATCACTTGAGCCTAAGAGTCTGAGGTTGCTGTGAGCTATGACGGCACAGCACTCTACTGAGGGTGACAAAGTGAGACTCTGTCTCAAAACAAAAAAAGCTACATGATGTTTATTACTTTACCATAGATGCACCATAATATATTAAGCCATTAATCTGTTTTTGGACATTTAGGTCAATGCTACTTACTTTACTAGGTTTCCAGAAGCGTCTTAATTCCTATTGTCTGCAAGTTCTTGGGCTTAAGTATCCTCTTACCTCAGTTTTTCTATTTTTAGTAGAGATGGTAGTCTCGCTATTGCTCAGGCTGGTCTCAAACTCCTGAGCTCAGACAATCCACCTACCTCAGCTGAAGGGACACAGTCCACTGCACCCTTGTAAGGTGAATCTGTCTCATTTTTGCTCCTTGAGGTCATGAGGCTCTGAGAAGGAACATTTCCAGTACTTGGGCTGCAGTCACGCCTTAAAGGAAAGAATGTACTGGAGACAGATCGTTTGCCTGGGGCAATGAACCATTTCACTTAATCTCCTACCTCTATTTACACAAATACTTTCTGTTAATCATATAGAGAAGTCGGCAAACAGAACAGACAACCCAGCCCTTTGTGGTTCATCTCCATGGTTGTTTATCTCTAAACAAGATATTCTTGGTTTAGAAAGGTGTGTATGTACTTTGCTGGATTAACTCTGATAAGGCATCTTTACCTTTTGTCTTCCTTGTTTTTGGATTATTTTTATCTGATGAGTTTGGGTATATAAGAAAGTGAGTAAAGACGGCCGATTGCTGCTGTGCCCGAGAAAGCACCAGCCATCCCTTAATAAATCATTCATTTCGTCTGCAGTGTCTGCCTCCATGTCTCTGACTAGGCCAGTGGACAGCAACACTCAACCTCCCAGGGTGTTAGGATTACAGGCGTGAGCCACTGTGCCTGGCCTTACATTTCATTTTTTAAAAGACGTTGCCAGAAGATTGCAAAAAGGTACTGGCAATTCACATTCTTTTGAGAATACATGAAGACTCTTCTTCCCCTACATCTCTAAGCAGGTGCTTCAAGCTGGATTTTTTTCTCATTCTTGGGTTTTTGCATATGATTTTTTCCTAGTGTCCTAGCATACATCTTCAAATGACATATTCAAGAAGAGTACTCAGGAGGGATTATTTTTAAAAATAACTTCTGCACCTGAGAGTCATGAATACTAACATAGATTTTCCTTTAGGTTTTTCTAGATCAGTGTATTTCAAACTGCAGGTCACAACCCATTCAGTTTAATGGATTGTGATTGCATTTTTAAATGGTACAGACAAGAATAGAAAATATTAGAGTGCATTGAAGGACAATTATTATATCATGAATATCTGAAGATCCAGTAAGAGGAAGATTAAAATTTTCTTTTCACTTCCTTTATCCTGTTTAAGAAATTTTACAAATGGGTTACAAAGTAAAATGTCTTTCTAATGAGGATTTGAAGTCAAAAGAAATTGACATTTATTTCTTTTGGGTGTTGTAAGAAACACGAGATCATTTTAATTTAGGCTCTTGGTTATTTTTTCCCCATTTGTCCATAAGATCCTTACTTATCACCACCCCCCGATTTAAACTTGTTTTTAAAATTGTAAAAGAAATATATATACATGGTATGTTTTTAAAAGACAACAGAGGATATAAAAAGAAAAGCAAAATCTCTCTCCTCCTTCAGTTTCCTGTTGCAAGTGTGTGTGTGTGTGTGTGTGTGTGTGTTCCAGAAATTTTCTTAACTTTTCTAACTTTGAGAATTCCATCATAGCATGTCCAAGTGGGTCCATTTTTTTTTAAATTAACTTTGCTTGGAAGTCAGAACATTTTTCAGTTTCCAACTGAGTTCTTTCTTTACATCAGGAAAGTTTTCTCCTCCCATTTCTTTGATTACAGCTTCCCCTGCATCTATTTTATTCTCTCCAGAATTCCTATTATTCCCAGGTTATAGCCCCTGTGTCTGACCGCCTGCCTCTTTCCTTTTCATCTTTTTATCATTTTACCCCCTGACCATGTTAATTTTATTTTCTCCAGTGTCTTGTCTGCTATTTACAGCCTACATCATGGTTTCTCACCAGGCTATT
The DNA here is from genome assembly GCA_963574355.1 of Loris lydekkerianus. NCBI lineage: Eukaryota > Metazoa > Chordata > Mammalia > Primates > Lorisidae > Loris > Loris lydekkerianus. The sequence continues at coordinate 36,515 of CAUYPK010066843.1, read as the reverse complement.
ATGGTTTCGGTTTCCTTGCTACACTTCCTGCTCTCAGATGTCTCCCTCTGTATTATAATCTTTTCTAGTTTCTAGATATTTTCCAGCACCCTGTGGAATCTTACTGAGAATTTGAATCAGATATTCAGATTTAAAAAAAAACCTGTGTGGCAGTAAATCCCCTCCACCCCCACCTTCAGGCAGTAGCCTCAAAACCTTTGGGGGATATTTATCTTTTGAGCTGCAGAACCTTATCCCAGATCCTGTGAGCTTTGCTTTGACTCATCATCACACAGAAAAGTCTAAACCTGTGGAAGATGACTTTTGGGATAAAAACTTTATTTCCTTGGTTTCATTTTCCCACATGGGGGTGAGATTTGGGGTACAAGGGGGTACAGAAACTCTCCAGGCTTCTCTGTTGCCCACTCTTCATAGAAATGTCTTATCTAATTGGGGAACATGCCTGACCTCTTCTGCAGAAAGGGAATTTACTGGCTGCACTTTGACTGGCAATATATGACTTGGCCCTGCAGGAGGCAGTGTTCAAGGGGCTGATGGAAAAGTCTACTTAATTCAGGTGTGAACCATGAGGGAGCCCATTAGTCTAAGGAGCCAAAGCCACATTCTCCAATTTCTTTTCTTTCTTTCTTTCTTTCTTTTTTTTTTTGAGACAGAATCTCACTATGTCACCCTTGATGGAATGCTGTAGCATCACAGCTCACAGCAACCTCAAATTCTTGAGCTCAAGTGATACTCTTACCTCAGCCTCCTAAGTAGCTGAGACTACAGGTGCCTGCCACAACACCTGGCTATTTTTTGGTTGCAGTTGTCATTGTTGTTTAACAGGCCTGCTGGGCTCAAACCTGCCAGCCTCAATGTATGTGGCTGGTGCCCAACTCACTGAGCTATGGGCGCTGAGCTTCCAATTTCTTTTGTCAGTGGTAAACCTGACAGTTTGATCTCCAGCTGCATAATTTCCATGACCTGTTTCTCAAATGACCTTACACTTAAGAGGGTAAGAAAGAGATATCATTTGTTGTTTGTCTAACAAGGACTTCAAGTCAAGAAAGAACTGAGCTACGTTTAGTGAGAAGTTGTTAAGAGTTCCTGCCTGAAACTTTCTCAGAGGGTCATTCTAGTTCAGACCAAAGGACACAAGGACAATTGACAGAAAAGAGAGCAGGGAGTGAGCATTTCAGACATCAAACAGCCCAGGAGGAGGAAAAGAAAGCAGGAGCTGACATCTACTGTAGGGAGATCTAATGCCACCTCCATGGATGAATTTTTAGAAAAGGAAAAAAATAGAGTTTTATTATTTTTAAATTCCCAGGAAGACATAATCATTGAAAATAAGTTAATAAAAGCTTTTGGGGAGTGCCTGGTAGGATGGTGGCGTTGCTTTTCTGTTGCATGGACTCACCAGCTACTTCTCAGGGCTATTCTGTGACTAAGGCCAGGTGTGACCAGTCAGGTACCCACAGTGCACTTGAGGGGTCTGGAAACTTCAGGGATGCAGCAGTGGAGGGAAGCTTCGGGGCACACTCTCCCCCAGAATCCCTCAAGCTACCCTGGCTGAGTGCTGGGAGCTCCCCTGGGTAGCTGGTATCTCTCGATGTTGCTGAGCACATGGCCCTGTCCCACAGAGTGGTGGCTTGCCTTCCCTCAACGACACCTGTTTGGTTGCATAGGCACAGTGTAGCTGAAATCCCTTGTTACCTCAGTGCACATGGCTAATTTACAGTGCTGTTGCAAGTCTTCCCCTTTTTCTGATAACCATTTCTGGGGTGTTTTGTTGGGACAGGAATGGGGGACAGACCCAGAACAATCCACAGACCCAAGAGCGCTCAGACAAATGCTACTCATGTGTTCACAGTTATCACATCTACTCGAACCTTTGAAAACAAGAAAACTCAATTACTTTCTATTCTTAACTACCTTTGCAAATTTTGGATTCTTTTTCTCCCCCAGCTACTGTGATATGATTTTCTGATATTAGAGGCTCTGAAGACAGATGTTTTTAAATGAAAATAATGTCAGGTGCAAAGGCCCGGACAACCTCTGAACGGCTCGCCAGTGGTTGCCTGGTGGGCACAAGCTCATCGTCTGAGTGTAGCTCAAGGTCCCTCCACTCCTCCAGGCAGGGCTGACCACACATACCACCCCTCTTCCCGCACATGTCCCACCTCCATCAGCGCACTCACTCCCTCATGGGGCATGTGTTCCTCTCCTGGTCTGTTCTGATTTTAAAAGGCTACCTCCACTTCGATTCTGATTGTAAGACACTTAAAGAGTCATCTTCTATGCTTTTAACATTTTAAAAATTATTATAAAGAGGCTAAAACAGCGTAAGCCATTCCTAGTTAATCAAGCCTTCCCAGTGTTTGTGCATTAGAGGAGATAACACTGATGAAAGCAGAAAGCCCAGGGCAGTGCTAGAACAGGGTGTCATGAGGGCCTGGGGGCCTTTGAAACCTTGAGGGCTACATCTGGGGAAATTGCCTTGCGCAGAGTGTAAGCGGTTGCAGTGGGCTCTTGAATTCATCTGTTTGCCTAGGTTCATTCCTATTCTGGGGAAAAACACCAGAAGGAGACAAGTCACACAGATGATAAGCAAGTTACCAGCCATCTTTCCTGGGGAGGACCTGCAAGTTGTGTCATGACCATCCTGTGTCATCTTGGGATCCAGTAAGGGGTCCACTCTCAAACTTTGGTGGGGCCACATGTGTGCAGAATGGGCCTCAATCTACACACTTAGCAGTCTCTCAGCCGCCATCATCTGTGTCTCATGTGTGTTTTGTTCACACACTCACAGTTCAGGGGTGCTGAGGCTCTGAGGAAGCCCACACAGGCCTGACCCTGTTTTCACTTTGACTTACTACAAAGAAACTAGCCTGGATTTGGCAGGGCCTAACTTTTACTGGACTACTTAAGACTTCTACAGACTGGTCTTCAACCCTAAGTGACCATGGCTAGGAAATGTTCTGATGGGGAATTCCATTGAGTTGATTTGGGCCCAAGGTCACATCCCTGTAGATTCTCAAGGAGGATCAATTTTTTTACCCTCAGGCAGGCTGGGAAGAACTAGATCTCATCATAAAATATTGGAGCCTGGGAAGTAAGCCTGAAGCTAGGAGGAGGGAAAACCTCCCCTCTCTCTGGGCTTGGCAGTTGTTGAACTAGGATTCCAAGTAGGAAGGAGATTCAATGTTCAATACTCAAAGGCTTTTAACTAAGCACCTACTATGTGCTAAGTATCGAGATGCAGTGGTGAACAGAAGAGACTACAGAAGATGGTAAACGAGCAAAAGTAAATGGATCAGGGCAGCGCCTGTGGCTCAAAGGGGTAGGGAGCTGGCTACATATGCCAGAGGTGGCGGGTTCAAATCCAGCCCTGGCCCAAAACCGCAAAATAAATAAATAAATAAATAAAGTAAATGGATCAGAGAGATTCAGATGCTATAAGGTGCTACTAGGATATAGGATAATAAAGCAGCCTGATGTGACAAAGAAGGGCTTGGTGGCTATTGTCAATGGTGTGCTCAGAGAAGACTGCCTGGAGCAACAGTGTGACAGGAAGTGATGACCAGAAGAAGCCAGCCAGGCACAGGTCCTTTGGGTGTGTCCCAGGACAAGCACAGTCCTGCAGTAGGAGAGCTGGGTACATCATTGGAGCAGAAGGAAGGCTTGGGGACAGCAGGTTGATGGGTGCAGAGAGTGGTGGGAAAGGGGGAAGGAGAGGTGGTGAAGGTCAATTCCTGTACTTGGGGCTAGTTACACGGTCCATTCAGCCAGCCTAGGTGGTCAGTGAAGGGTCAGTGCTCCTGGAGGATGAGTTGAGAGCAGTGGGAAGTGTTTATCCTCTGCTTTCTTTCTCTCTCCTCAAACTGTCAGTGTCTTTCATAGCTGGATCCTCGTCTCTAACTGTCAGTGTCTTTAGTAGCTGGATCCTCATCTCCTACTATCAGGGTGAGTTCCAGGAAGGGTCTGAGTCAGTGCCAGGGTGAAAGAGGACTAGCATGTAGGAGGCTGGCATGGGCTGTGACAAAGTGGGAAGCAGCATGGGCAGGAGGCTGGGTGAGGCAGCAGTGGGTACGAGGACAGCATAAGGGGATGTGTCAATATTCCCCAGTGAGCCCCAGGAGTACCTAGGAAGGCTGGACTCCCTATAGTGGAGCTGGACCCCCCGGGACTTGTGCCCACTGGGTACACCCAGGCTGGCGAGGTCAAGGCATGTTGCTAACATGATGACACCACATGCAGCTGGGCTTCCTACCTGAACCCAACCTATAGAACTGTGGACTGGGTACCCTGGGGGGTCTATTTGTCTGACATAATACATATAGGGACTTGACCTAGCAGGCATAAGGATTCTTTTATTCACCTTCCCCCCAATCATTCTACAAACTTCATTGTGCATCTATTATGAGCTAGGCACTTTTTGCAGGCACTAAGATTACTGTGTATAATGGTGAATAAAATGGGTGATAATACCCTTGACCTCATGGAGCTTACATTAGTGTATGTGGGTGGGTGTGAGTGTGTGGGGTGGGTGGGTGAGCACATGTGCACATCATACACACACATTCTAGCAAGAAGGAAAACCCCGGATGGGGAGGAAGTGAGAGAGGAGAAGGGAGGGAATGGAGTGGCCATTACCTGGCCACTGACGAATGGGTTGAGAACCTTCATGGACACAGGTGTCGGGCCAGAAGCTGAAGGATGAGAGACATGCTGGACACTGCACACTGCACTGCTCCTCAAAGTCCAGGTGACAGGGGTGGTATGAAGCTGCTGAGGGGACGTTTTCCCTCTGTTCCTACACCTCCAGGCCTCCATAGACCCCGGCAGCTTCCATGTTCCTGAACTGGGGCATGAGGAGAGGGCCGGGCTGCATGCCAGGGACCACCTGGGCTGCAGCTGCCTGGGGAGGGGGCTCAGCTTGGAAGGCTTGTTGGGCCCAGAGACGCAGGGGAGGAGACAAGCTAAGCACCTGGGATGCTGCAGACCTTCGTGGTTTGGGCAGAAAGGCCAACGTGACCTTATTTGCACCCACAGGCTATTGAGGCTGGGGCTGAGGGACTGAGAGATGGGGGGTGCCCCTTCAAACTAACATTCTTTAAACACTAAGTGGAGATGGAAAGAAACAGATGTTCTGTTAATAAAAACTGTAAATATGTTCCTTTATATTAAAAATGAGGGATTTATTGTATGTATTTGCTGCATGCTCTTTTCTGAGCCAGACAATTTATTGGGAGGCATATTAAACTGTTTAAATATTAGACAACAAAATAAATCTCTCCTCCTGGGTGAGCAGTATTCCCCTTGTGTGATTTGGTTTTGTAATTTCAGCTGACTGCAGCTGCCGACTTCAGGGAAACAGATCAGAGTGGCTGGCGGGGTCGAAGTTGGTGCCAGGGCCATGGCTGCTCTTTGTGATTTACATGTTTTCTATGAAAACACTCAGCAGAAATATCTGGGGGCTGGAGCAGTATTTTAAAATTTTCACTCAAAAACAGTGGCCCCTCTGGCAGGAGTGGGGATAATTTACATTGTGGCATTATGTGAGGAAGCCCAGGGGGAAACTTGACTTAACTGGTATCACCTTTCAGATGAATCTCAAGGACTCAGCCTGCCTTTCCATCTGGCTGCCCCAAGAGACATCTAGGTTATACTCAGAAGTCTTTAGTCCTGGTTTAAGCTAAAGGTAAGATTAACCCTTATCATTTAAAAGAGTGAGAAAGTCCTGGGCACAGTGGCTCACACCTGTAATCCTATCACTCTGGAAGGCCGAGGCGGGCAGATTGCTTGAGCTCAGGAGTTCAAGACCAACCTGAGCAAAAGCGAGACCCTGTCTCTAACTAAAGTAGGAAAAACTAGCTAGCTGTGGAGGCACAAACCTATAGTCCAAGCTACTTGGGAGGCTGGGATTGCTGAGTCCAAGAGTTTGAGGTTGCTGTGAGCTATGACGCACAGCACTCTACTCAGAGTGACAGAGTAAGACTGTAGGAAAGCAAAACCTCATCATTAGATAATCAACCCTGTAGTCATTGCCTCAGAATGGCATAGAACCCAAAGCAAGCTACAGATTCAGTGCAATCCCCATTAAAATACCAACATCATAAAAAAATAATAATAAAAAAATAAAATAAATAAAATAAAATACCAACATCATACTTGGAAAAACTGGAAAAAATAGTACTTCATTTTGTATGAACAGAAAATAACCCATATAACCAAGGCTATTTTTAGTAATAAAAACAAAGCCGAGGCACCAGCCTACCAGACTTCAGGCTATATTACAAGTCCATAGTAATCAAAACAGCATGGCATTGGCACAAAAATAGAGATATTGACATATGGACCAGAATAGAAGAGATGAAACCAGCCTCTAGTTACCATCTTATCTGTGATAAAACAACAAAAACTACAGTGGGGAAAAGAATCCCTATACAACAAACGGTGCCGGGAGAACTGGATAACCATACAGTGAAATTGGATCCACACCTTTTACCACTTACAAAAATAGACTAAGGATGGATAAAAGATTATTTTTTTTTTTTGGAGACAGAGCCTCAAGCTGTCACCCTGGGTAGAGTGCTGTAGCGTCACAGCTCACAGCAACCTCCAATTCCTGGGCTCAAGCGATTCTTCTGCCTCCACCTCCCAAGTAGCTGGGATTACAGGTGAACGCCTGGCTATTCTTTGTTGTTGTTGCAGCCGTCATTGTTGTTTGTCAGGCCCGGGCTGGATTCCAACCTGCCAGCTCTGGTGTATGTGGCTGGCACCTTAGCCGCTTGAGCCGCAGGCACCGAGCCTGGATAAAAGATTTAAATCTAAGACACAAAACGATAAAAATCTTAGAAGAAAGTATGGGAAAAACTCTTCATGATGTTGGACTTGGGAAAGATTTTATGACAAAGATTTCAGGGCCATCACAACATAACAAAAATAAACGAATGGTATTTAATTGAGCTGATAAGCTTCTGCACAGCTAAGGACACAAGTAAAGCAAAAAGACAACCTTCACAATGGGAAAAGATATTTGCAGGGTATGAATCTGACAAAGGGTTGATAACTAGAACCTACAGAGGACTCAAATTAATCAGCAGAAAAAGCACAAACAATCCCGTCTATTACTGGACAAGAGATATGAATAGAACCTTCTCTAATGATGACAGACAAGTAGCTAACAAACATTTGAAAAGATGTTCATTTTCCCTGATCGTCAGAGAAATGCAAAACAAAACCACCCTGAGATATCACCTAACTCCAGTGAGAATGGCCCACATCACAAAGTCTCAAAGCTACAGATGCTGGCATGGATGTGGAGAGAGGGGAAAACTTTTACACTGCTGGTGGGACTGCAAACTGATACAACCTTTTGGAAGGAAGTATGGAGAACCCTCAAAGAACTCAAATTAGACCTCCCATTTGATTCTACAATCCTATTACTAGGCATCTACCCAGAAGAAAAGAAAATCATTTTATCATAAGGACATTTGCACTAGACTATTCATCAAAGCTCAATTTACAATTGCCAAAATATGGGAACAACCTAAATGCTCACCAACATTCAGGAATGGATTAACAAGCGGTTGTATAAGTATACCATGGAATACTATTCAGCCATTAAAAAAGGTGGAGACTTTACATCTTTTGTATTAACCTGGGTGGAGTTGGAACACATTCTTTTTAGTAAATCATCACAAGAATGGAGAAGCAAGAATCCTATGCACTCAATTCTAATATAAAGCCAGTAGATTATCTAACAGACACCCACATAAGAGAAAAACTCAAATCAATTCAAAGTGTGGGGAGCAGGAAGAGGGGAGGAGGGAAGGGAGGATGGGTGTGCTCCCACTTAATGGGCACAATGTTAGGGTGTATGGCACACCTCTTGGGGGTGGGACACCATTATAAGAGGGGCTTTAAAAAACAAATACAGGCATTCTAACCTGATTATTAGTATCCTGAATTAACTTGAAACTATAACAAATAAAAAACAAAACAAAAAACAAATAAACAGAAGAATGGGTTAGAGTCTTAGAGGGCATCAGGTGTCTTCTCTCTCTGTTTTATTTCTTTCTTTCTTTCTCTTTTTTTTTGAGACAGTTTCACTTTGTCACCCTTGGTAGAGTGCCATGGCATCATAGCTCAGAGAAACCTCAAACTCTTAGGCTCAAGCAATCCTCTTGCCCCAGCCTCCCGAATAGCTGGGACTCTACCACAATGCCTGAATATTTTTTTTAGAAGTGGGGTCTCGTTCTTGCTCAGGCTGGTGTCCAACTCCTGAGATCAAGCAATCCACCCCTCTCTGTCTCCCAGAGTGCTAGGATTAGAGGTATGAGCCACAGCCCGGCCCTCTCTGTTTTCTCCTTTTCTCTCCCCTGCCCTCCACCCACCCCTGCTGTACACCCAGGCTAGGCTCTGGGTCATTGTATCCATTTGTCTCTCCATCCCAGGCTCTCAGCCAAGTGGTTCTTTTTGTTTTTTCTCTCAGTGGAAGTGGAGGTGTTCTGCTTATGAGGGAGAGGGTTTTAGTTCCCTCCGAGTGAAACTTTCACCAGTCCAACCATTCTTTCTCTTACAAAAATGGATCATTCCTTGCAGCACAGCTCACTAGATTATTCTGCTAACAAAGCGGCTGTCACTTTCCATCTTCCCAGAATACCTTCTTCTCTATTCTCACTTGGCAAGAGCCCAAAGAAGAGGAAGGGGTAAAAGCATCTCCCTGCTGGGTGAGAAGGGAGAGCCCATCCTGCCACATAAGGAAAAGCTGCTGAACGATGGCAAATGCCCTAAAAAGGGACACAGGTTTTCTTGACAGGCAATTAGAATCCTGTTTTGAAAATGTTCAGATGGAAGCTGGTTGATTACCTTTTTGGTGAAAGACTGGACAATTAATTCTATCAAGAAGGGTCTAGGGAAATTTTTCTTGGCTATTTGTTCCAAGAATGAATTTGTCACTAGAGTGGACATCTGTTGTTTCCACCTCCCAGCACGCCTAACTCTGTCAAAACTTTTTTTTTTCTTTTTTTTTTTTTAGAGACTGAGTCTCACTTTGTTGCCCACGGTAGAGTGCGGTGGTGTCACAGCTCACAGGAACCTCAAACTCTTAGGCTTAGCGATCCTCTTGCCTCAGCCTCCCAAGTAGTTGGGACTACAGGTGCCTGCCACAACACTCGGCTATTTTTTTGTTGGAGTTTGGCAGGGACTGGGTTCGAACCCGCCAACCTCAGTATATGGGGCCAGCGCTCTACTCGCTGAGCCACAGGCACCACCCCAAAACTGTTTGTTTGTTTGTTTTTTTGTTTCTCTCTGGGCTGGGTGGGATTGGATTTACTCCAGCCCTTCGGTGATCCTTATTGATCACATTAACACATGACACAAAATCTTCACTCTCTGAGACCATCCACCTGCCTTCCCCAGACTTCCCTAATCTGTCTTTTTGTTGGTTCCTGAGTAACCAGCCAAGCCATTTGCCACTCTCCCGAGTCCATGTCCATTCAGGCCACTTCTCTGTACATTAAACGGATGTCCTAGTGCACCCTGGAGCTCCCCGTGAGAGGTGTTCTCTCTGCTCTTTCAGGGATAGCCCTGAGTGGCACTTCTACTCACCTACTCAGCTAACCCATCCATGAGCCAAATTTGGTCTGTTTCCTTCCTCTATCAGCTGGTTCTAAGCACCCCCCAACCCTGCTGGGTGGCTGTAGAGGTGATCTGGGGTGGGGCATAGACCCAACAGTGGTGGGCTGTCAAAGGGGATTGGACACCAGCTCATGCCGCTTACCTGAGCTCACTGGCCCTGCTGTGTTACATCCTGGAGGTGGCCCTACATCTGTGTAACGAATTGCTCTTGGGCCTGCCAGTAGCTATCATGACATATCTAGCTCACGAGGGCAGCTCTGGTCACAAGGACACTCAATAGCCAATGGCCAGATGCTGTGATGGTTAATTTAGTGTGTCATATTGACTGGGCTAAGGATGCTCAGAGAGTTGGTAAATGAGCATGTCTGTGAGGGTGTTTCCAGAAGAGATTAGCATTTGTTTGTTTGATAGAAAGTGTCTTGATCTAGTTCTGGGGTTGGAGTGCTATGGTGTCATCATAGCTCACAGCGACCTCAATCTCCTAGTCTCAAAACGATCCTCCTACTTTAGCCTCCTGAGTAATGGGACTGTAAGCACCATCATCCCAAGCTAATTTTTCTATTTTTAGTAGAGACGGGGTCTCACTCTTGACTTTCTGGCTTCAAGCAATCCTCCTGCCTGGGCCTCCCAAAGTGCTAGTATTACCTGAACCACCTGGCCAAGGTTAGCTTTTGAATCAGTAGGTTGAGTAAAGAAGGTCTGCTCTTGGTGAGGTTTGGTGACTCAGGCCTATAATCCTACCTTTCTGGGAAGCCAAGGAGCAGAGTTTAAGGGAGCAACATTGTGAGACCCTCTGTCTCTACTAAAAATAGAAAAATTAGCCAGGTGTTGTGGCTGGTGCCTATAGTCCCAGCTACTTGGGAGGCTGGGGCAGGAGGATCACTTGCCTGAGCCTGGGGGTTTGAGATTGCATCATAAATTGAGCTATGATGACACCACTGCACTCCATATCTGGAAACAGAGTGAGACCCTATCTCCAAAAATAGAAAAACAAAAACAAAAAAACAGAGGGCAAGAGAGTTAACATGTACTTAAAGCAAGATTGTAAATGTGTTCAGTTGGCTGTCCATATCTGTGGGTTTGCATCTGAGGATTGAAGATTGAAAATATTCCCAAAAAATCCTAGAATAAAAAATAAGAATACAACAATAAAAATAATAGACACAGTATAGTATCACAGCTATTTACATAACATCTACATTGTATTAGGTATCGTAAGTAATTTAGAGATAATTTAAAAGTATTGTATATGAGAGGATGTGCACAGGTTATGTGCAAATACTACACCATTTTATATAAAGAACTTAAGCATGCTTGGATTTGGGTGGGGAGGGGTTCCTGGAACCAATCCTTTGTGGATACCAAGAGACAACTGTACTATTGACCATCCACCTGCAAAACAAAACAGTTCCTGATCCTCCTTAATAAGGATAGAAAAGAATGCACTTGCCAGATCGGCTATGCACCGTGTATCTTTCTGCTCTAGCATAGATGGTATCCAGCACAGCAGTGGCAGTGGGGCCACTACTTCGCTCCATTTGTGGTAGTCTGCCATCATCCTCTAGGATCTCTCTGGTTCTTGTGGGAGCCAGACTGGGGAATTAAACAGAGGAAACAATGGCGATCACCCGTTAGTTTTTCAAGGGTGGCATTAATCTCTGCCATCCCCGCCTCCCTGCCATGTGGGTTTTGACTAGCGGGTGTGGGAGGCAGTTTCACAAGCTTCTGCTTCACCTGCCTCACTATGATGTCTCTTAACTCACAGGCCAAGGAACGAGTAGGAGGTTCTGCCAACTCTGTTGATTCTAGTTATATATCAGGAGACCAGAAAAATGACTGCCAGGTGGATTTGTGGACCTGGTGTACCCACTATAAATCTGGTCATGGGCTAGGACTATACTTGCTACTTGACCCCATAGGTCGCCACTCCAACCAGGGGCCCCAGTGATGCTGCGGGCCAACTTGGATTTTGTCCAACAGTTCTCAAAATGCCTGGGTAGTCTCCTTCCCCCGTGTATGGTTACACAGGTCATCACCCATGTTCTCCCCATGGAGAACTCTGGAGACTCTTACCCTATACCCATTTTCCAGGTGATACAGAGTTTTCTTTAGTAGGTTCTAGGTCTTACTTTAGACTGGGAACTGGACAAGGGATCATGACTTTTTATTAGGGAGGCTGATTTAAAAAAATTTTTTTTTTTTTTTTTTTGAGACAGACTCTCCCTCTGTCGCCCTGGGTAGAGTGCCGTGGCATCAGCCTAGCTAGCTCACAGCAAACTCAAACTCTTGGACTCAAGAGATCCTCCTGCCTCATCCTCCCAAGTAGTTGGAACTATAGGCACCCTCCACAATCCCTGCTAGTTTTTCCATTTTCAATAGAGACGGGAGTCTTATTCTTGTGCAGACTGGTCTCGAATTCCTGAGCTCAACTAATCCACCCACATCTGCTTCCTCTTGGGCTAGTGGGATTACAGGTGTGAGCCATTGCTCCTGGACCCCAATTTTTATTTTCTATGAGGTGTTAACAATAAAGGAATAGGTGACTGATTTTTAAAAACAGGTTAAGGATGGTAGGATGGTGCCTGTGGCTCAAAGGAGTAGGGCGCTGGCCCCATATATTCGAGGTGGCAGGTTCAAACCTGGTCCTGGCCAAAAACTGCAAAAAAACAAACAAACAAACAAATAAACAAAAACAGGTTAAGCAATGCTTTTTTTTTTTTTGTAGAGACAGAGTCTCACTTTATGGCCCTTGGTAAAGTGCAGTGGCATCACACAGCTCACAGCAACCTCCAGCTCCTGGGCTTAAGCGATTTTCTTGCCTCAGCCTCCAGAGTAGCTGGGACTACAGGCGCCCACCACAACGCCCAGCTATTTTTTTGTTGTAGTTTGGCCGGGGCTGGGTTTGAACCCGCCACCCTCGGCATATGGGGCCGGCGCCCTACTCACTGAGCCATAGGCGCCGCCCAGCAATGCTCTTTTGGCTGCCCACCTCTCTTGTTCCTAGAAACATGGAGAGCTATTAAGCATTTCCTCAGCTCTCTGCGTTCAGAAGTTCTGGCTGCCTCCCTGATCCTGCCGCTCATCATGAGAATTGTGTCCACCTCTGAGGGTGAAATGCTACTTTTGGCTGCTATTATTTTATTTTATTTTATTTCATTTCATTTATTGATTTATTATTTATTTATTTTTTTGCAGTTTTTGGCCAGGGCTGGGTTTGAACGCACCACCTCCGGTATATGGGGTCGGTGCCCTACTCCTTTTAGCCACAGGCGCCGCCCTGATATTATTTTATTTATTTATTTATTTATTTATCTATTTTTGAGACAGAGTCTTAGTATATTACCCTCAGTAGAGTGCTATAACGTCACAGCTCACAGCAACCTCAAACTCTTGGGCTCAAGCGATTCTCTGGCTTCAGCCTCCCGAGTAGCTGGGACTACAGGTGCCTGCCACAATGCCCAGCTATTTTCTGGTTCCAGTTGTCATTGTTGTTTAGCAGGCCCAGGCTGGGCTCAAACACGCCAGCCTCAGTGTATATGGCCGGCACCCTACTCACTGAGCTACGGGAGCCGAGCTGGCCGCTATTATTTTGGGTTCCTCTTCTCCCAGTTACTACTAGGGACCCCACTCCCCTGCTCACGGCCTGCGGGGCACAGCTGACAATGAGCTTGTTGTGATGCTGGTGCTTCTTGTCTGGAACATTCCTTATTGCTGTAGTAAAGAGTGTGCCCGGGGCTCCCCCATCGTCGTCTGCCAGGGATCGCAGGCCTGAGGTAGGACAGTCAATCTAGTGGGCCCCCTCCTCTGAGCTGTTTGACCCTTTCTTCTACCAGCTGCCGTAGCTGTTTGGGCTTTTCTACTTCACACAGTTTGAGTCATTGCTGTTTTCAAGGCTTCCAAGAGCCATCCTAGCACCTTCTCCTGGGGTCCTAGCTAGGGGGTGAAATCCTGCACCAGACGAGTATGCTTGTGTGTCAATGAATTCCTTCTGATCCCACTTTACGTTCTGCTCCCTTGATCCTCGTCCTCAGGATCCAGTCCCGTATCTACTCTTCCCACTTCAGCCGGTACCTGTCAGCAACTCCTTCCAGCTCCTTTGGGCTAGAGTCTTATTCCTGCCTCAGCAGCAGGCCCTGCACATCCCGGCTGGGTTTTGTTGTCACTTGATAGCTATTTGTCTGGTGGCCAGGAGCGGGGTGCACACCATCCTGCACAGCTGAGGCCTGCATCATCTTCAAGCAAGAGAGAGTGTTAGCCCATAGCAGGGAGCAGAGGGCCGCTTCTGCAGGCCTGGAGGCTGCTAGGGAATCGAGATTTTCAAGTGGGGATTGGTGTGTTCTCACCTAACAGAGGCTATGCAAGGGTATGTGGCACACCTCCTGGGCACAACTATAACTTGGCTTCTATCTAACAAATGCAAACAATGTAACCTAATCATTTGTGCCCTTATATTAATCTAAAATTAAAAAAAAAAAGATTTTCCAGGCCATTGACCCACTTGTTCCCATCTCAAGTCTCTTGAGTCCTGATCCTTCACTACTGGGACATGACAACGGCACAGCAGACTCACCTCAGTTGAGAGGCCAACCTCTCTGGAGCCCCTTGACTTAGAATCAAGTCCCAGGCCTGATCCCTAGCTTTTCCTGCCATCCAGCTACAGAGACTCGGAGTCTCTGTGCCACCAAGAGAGCTCATACTTTGCCTTAAACTGATGGTTAAGCACCCTCAAACTTACTTTCTTTCTTTTTTGTTTGAGACAGAGTCTTAGTATGTCACCCTTGGTAGAGTGCCATGATGTCATAGCTCACAGCAACCTCAAATTCTTAGGCTCAAGCAATTCTCTTGCTTCAGCCTCCCGAGTAGCTGGGACTACAGGCACCTGCCACAATGCCCGGCTATTTTTTTGTTGCAGTTGTCATTGCTGTTTAGCTGGCCCAAGCTGGGTTCGAACAGCCAGCTTGGGTATATGTGGCCGGCGCTCTGCCCACTGAGCAATGGGCACTGCTGCACCCTCAAACTTTCATTGTCTTCCTTAAGCATCGCCAACCCCCCAGCCATCCGATTCCACAGCCCTTACACTACTAGTTCCCTCAGACCTCATCAGTGCCTCCCTTCTACCTCTTCCCCATTCCTGTGCACTCCCAGTGACAGTTTAAACAATTGCACCAGAGTGCCAGGGGCTACTGGTGACCACCTTCTAGTCCCAGTCCCCTATTTTAACGTCTGCTTCCTAAAATCGCTTCTGGTCCCTCTGTCTTGAGGCTGGGTCCATGGAAACAGATTCTTTGCTGGCAATGCTAGAAGTTTACTGGGAAATGGTCTCAGACACAACCTACCCAGGGTGTACGTGAAGTACACTGAGCAGGTGCACTACAGGCCTCAGCTGATCTTGTTGAGCCCCTGAGCTTTGGGGTTTAAGTGGTGCTTTAGAGTTGTCTCAATCTCGACAAGAGAACTAGGCCTTCAAAATCCTGCATACACCAATACTAGGCGGCTGCAGAATCTTGGAGCAGAAAGAGGAGAGTGTCTGGATGGGAATAAATAAAGCCTGGGCATTAATGAACATGGAACAATGGCTGGAGGCTCAGCTGTGAGCCATCAGCAGCCAGTCTTCCCTACAGCTGGAAGAAAGAGTCCTGGTCCAGAATGGGGGAGAGCAGTAGAGTACTCTTATGCCCCAAGGAAGATGCTGACCCCACAGAAGGCAGAGTGGAAGGGCAGAAGGATAGCAGTTTCTTGGTGACGTCTTTTGAACTGCTACATAATACCTTACCTGAAGTCACATGTCAACTGTACTTTTCAGTTACTCATGTAGGCAAATTCTCCTCATTTAAGCTGTGTGAGTTGGGCTTTCTGCTGCTGGATGAAACCTTACCTGAAGCTGCTTTTATCTGCCCTTTTCATTTAAGCCTGCAGTCCAATTCTCCTCCTGGCTTAAACTGTGCGTGTGAATTTCTATCACTTGCAGCAGAAAGCCTATCCATGAATCCAAGTATAAACACTAAGAACTTTTTGCCTTTTTAAATATCAGAAGCTAACATTAAATTTGTGAATTGGAAAATATATCAGTAAAACAGATTTCTGTATAAATTTATGATGGCTCTTTTCTTGGTCCATAGTGCTACCTGAATAGGGAATGAGAATTAGTTATAGAAGTATTTACAAACTTATACTGTGGAATAATTGGTGCTTGTTTGAGTAATTCATTAATATTTAATTTTGTATCACTTTTTGAACTAATTTATTGGCACATTTTCAGCGTTCCGCTGAGAGACTTAACATAAATCCCATTAATAATAAATGATGTGAGAGCTTTTTATATTTCTTTTCTGAGCTATCATTTAAAGATAATTTTCTATGACATGGAATTCTAAATGTACTATTGAAGATAAGACTTTTTAAATATCCGCTTCAGTAACCAACAGAAAATGCAATATGATTTTAATTATATTTATGTCTTGGGTTTTGACACAGTGCTTTCTGTTATTAACTCTTGTGAAGTATACCTCTTCATAAAGTGTTTTCAGCCACCCATGAAAAAACAGACTTGCTTAGACAAGTACTTGAAGATAAAATGAAACTATAGAGGTAAGTTCATCAGAAGAAAGAAGTTTCCTTATGGAAACTGGGGCGGGCAGGTCGTGCTTGTCCAAGTGGCAAGAACACAGATACATGGCCAATATTTATTTTATTCTTTCTTTCTTTTTCTTTTTCTTTCTTTTCTTTTCTTTTCTTTTTTTTTTTTTTTAGACAGAGTTTCATTGTGTTGCCCTCGGTAGAGTGCTGTGGCATCACAGTTCACAGCAATCTCAAACTCTTGGGCTTATGTGATTCTCTTGCCTCAGCCTCCCAAGTAGCTGGGACTACAGGCGCCTGCCACAATACCTGGCTATTTTGTGGTTGTTGTTGCTGTTGTCATTGTTGTTTAGCTGGTCTGGGCTGGATTTGAACACACCAGCCTTGGTGTATGTGGCTGGCACAGTAACCACTGTGCTATGAGCGCCAAGCCTTTTCTTTCTTTTTTTTTCTCTCTCCTAGGAAGTGCTATTTTTCCTCTCCTTATTTTAACTCTTAAGAATTTAAAGGTTCTAGAGAGAAGCAGTCATCTTCCTGGCTTTATATCTGATTGTGAAAAAAGAAATTGATGCCTATTGAAGAGACATGAGACATGGAAGAATTATTGGGGAAAAAAATTATGATAACAACAAGGGATTTAAATTTGGTAAAACAATAAGGATTTAGACCAATGGAAAGAATGACCCAAATTCTTGAAATTACAGCCATCACCTTAATCTAGGGTCAGTCTGAGCATCACTAATGGGATGAGTATCACTAGTGAGATAATTAGTGATGCAATGGGATGGAACATGGAGTATCCAACAGCACCAATAGTATAATCTTGTCAAAAATGTTTGGTTTGAATCTAAACAAGTCTCTACATCTGATTTTCAGTTTATAGGTCACAAAGGGCATAGAGAAACCAGCTAAACAGTGCTTTAAAAAAGCCTAGAAGATGAGTGACCTAGTCTCTTCAGAAAGTTCCTATGATGGAGAAAGAAATGTTCAATTTAAAAGATAATTATCATAACAATAATATCTAATGTAAGTTCCTGGATTGAATACTAATATGGAAAAATAGACAAATAAAATTAAAGAACATTTTGAGAGCAATTGAAAACTGAATGTGTATGATATTGAATAATATTAGGAAATTATTAATTTTTAGGTCTGCTAATGTTATTTTGACTCTGAAGGGAAAAAAATTCTAATTTTAAGGATGAATACCAAGGCAGTTAGGGTTATAATGTGTGCTTCATCATAATACAACATCCCAAATTATACCATACTGACTACTGCCTATTCTACCTGTGTTTAAGGACAATAAAATTGGTCCAAACTTTGATTAGATTTTTTCAACATAGACAGGAGATCATGACTTGAACTTTGCTGTACAAATAACCCCTACACACTCCTAAAATACACTGAATGAGATGGCAGAATGACAGTTTTGAATTAGATTATAAGAGACATTCCATCATTTAAAAAATGGTTATTCTGTTTATCTAATCATATTTTGATTAGACCATTGGTGCACTCAGCTATACTGACAATCAATAGAATATAAGGGAAGAATATTTAAACTCAGAATTCATAAACATGGGTGCTTTTGGAAACAAGAAGCAAGGCAAGATTGATGGTCAATGCTACTAAAATACAAAGATCCAGCCAGACGCTTATAAAATTCACTAAAGACTGATTGGTATAAAGTTAAGGTTATAGGATATGAAGCCTTCCAGAATCCTGTGTTGGAATTCAAGTTCTACCAGTTCTAAGCTGTTTTCTCAGGGCAAGTAGTTAATATTAAATGTATTTGCCTTGTAGGGTAATTATATGGATTAAATGAGATGATGTAAATGAAATGTTTAACACAAGGCCTGGGACATATTCACCACTTAAAAAATGGGAGCCATTGTTTCTTATCTCTAAATAAGTGGCTTTTAAACACTGGTCCATTTAAGAGCTTTGGAAAGTCCATCATCCCTATGAACTTAAATATAAAATTTTGTGAACTTTCATTTTAACATGACCCTTACTTAGACTTTTTATCTGATTCTTAGAAGTCTACAACTCATTCAAATGTTTAAGACTCACTAATCAAGAGGTACTTTCTTTTTTTGTATATATATATATTTTTTATTAAATCATAGCTGTGTACATTGATATGATCATGGGGCATCATACCCTAGCTTCATAGACCATTCGACACATTTTCATCACACTGGTTAACAAGAGGTACTTTCTTAATTAATCAATTCCAGATATATGATATGACTGTATTGCTTATGGAAACTGACTGACACAAAGTATGTGTGTCCTGTCAAAATGTTGTTATCACCTCTTCTAATAACACTTGATTTTGCTAAGCATCAATAGCCAAGAGAAAACAGAGATTGATGAAAGGTCAGAGAAAGGCCTATTCTTGGGAGGAGGCTCAGCAAGATTGTACACAAAGGACAATAATATCTCCTTTCTTCCTGTTTATTCCTTGTTGGTTTCAGAGAGGATCCCTGATTAATGCCTTGATATAACATTTTTAAATGTCAGTTTATGTAATGGAGGTACCACAGCCTAGCTACATCATTAAAGAGACCACCAGCATATTTTTATCTATAATAAAAAAATAAATAAATAAATAAAATTAGAGAAAAAAAAGAAAATGGCACAATACTTGTCTGGAATGGGCACATTACCCCAGAAGAAGGCATTGGCTTTCTGAAAATATAACTAAAATTTTAAAGTCTGTTGGCAATAATTTTCAAGCACACAA
Source organism: Loris lydekkerianus (assembly GCA_963574355.1). Lineage (NCBI taxonomy): Eukaryota > Metazoa > Chordata > Mammalia > Primates > Lorisidae > Loris > Loris lydekkerianus. Next base: position 17,560 of record CAUYPK010066843.1, on the reverse strand, counting down.
TTTTAATCTGGCCCTGACTCTGCAGCACTCCTGCTAAAATCTCCTATAGGCAAATCCCTGCAGAGTCCGCACATTTGTCAGAAGGAAGACATGTCTATAATCAACGATTAATCCTATTGACTACGATTAACATTTCCATACTCCAGCCTATCAGTTCTGAATGCTATGGCAGTATACCACCTGTCACTATACATCCCTCAGAGGATTACCGTTTCTTTCAAATCTCCTTTCAGAGAAGATGTAAGAATCTGACACATAGGTCACACCATTTTAAAGATGTTACATTTCTCGCCTCAGCTAAAGCTGTTTAATCTATCACGTGATTCTACTTTATATTTGTGATGGCCTGATCTCATATAATTCCATGCGGATATAGGCATAAATCCTTGGTAGTCAGATGATATGTCCTCATAGAAACTTAAACAAAATGTTAAAAACAATCCATCCCTGCGACCTTGGATAAGACAAGTCACCCATACATTCAACAAGTATTTATTGTGTACCTACGAAGTTCTAGTATATAAATAGAGCATAACAGAAGACAATTACAATTGGAATAATCATGGGACACTATGATTGTCAGAAGAGGCTTATTAAAAGAGGGAGCATCCCAACTAGAAGTTTCCTAAACATGTGTGTGTGGTGCAGAATTACAGAAAAAGGGAATAGCATGTGCAAAGGCTCATAAGCAAAAGAGAATATAACTCATTTATGAAACTGCAAGTAGTACGATGGCTGGTCTGGGGAAGTCAAGAGAAGAACTGAGAACTGAAAGAGCTATGACCAAAGGCAGTAGAAGTCAGATCAAGAAGGTTCTTAGAAGCCACACTAAGGTATTTAGAGTATCTAGAAAGGATGAGGAACCATTAATGACTTATAAGCTATAGCAACATGACAGGAATTGGGTTGTATAAAGATAAAACTAGTTGCAGTGTCAATAGATTGAATTAAGTCAAGATTTAAGGCAAAAGACCAGTTTGAAGGCTACTGCAGTGATCTAGGTGAAGGATAATAGTGTTCCAAACTGAACTCTCTGATACTGTAGATGCAGGCATCCTCAAACTTTTTAAACTGTTTTTAAACAGTTCACTGTCCCTCAGACCATTGGAGGGCTGGATTATAGTTTAAAAAAAAAATGTATGAACAAATTGCTATGCACACTGCACATATCTTATTTTGAAGTAAAAAAAAAAACAAAACAAACAAACAAAAAAAAAAAAAACGGGAACAGATACAATCACAGTGCTTCATGTAGTCCGTGGGCTGCAGTTTGAGGATCCCTGTGTAGAGGATGCTAGGCCACACCATCCAACACCCACCTATAAGAACAAGGCAGTCATTCTCCAAGTTGCCAGGAATATTGGCTGCTGATGCCTCACAGATAACTTCCTTTCCAGAAATTACCCTCAGTCCTAGCTGATCGTTCAATGTTATGACACTCTCTATGGGCAGCCAACATCCAATGAATGGGCAAGGCAGGCCTACAGAACCCTGTATTGAGCCCTCACCTAAGCCTGAGGCAACACTGAAAGACAGTTTTGGCTCATGAGCTTCCTACAAAATAGGCTAAGGCTTTTGTTGTGACTGCATCACAATTCAGCTGTTGCTTCTGTCCAATCCAGTTTTATTCACTTTCTTCCAGGTTTGTTCCTGAAAGTTTCACCACACAAATGCCTAACTTGGTCTATTTCCAAAGGATCAGATTGAAGACAGAACCTTAGTAGTTCTCATCTATAAAATGAAAAGGTAGACTGGGTGCTTTCTAAAAAAATTTTCTATTTGCTCTACCATGCCATGGACTTTGGGATTCTTTGACAATTCCTGCAGCTGTTTCAAAACAGCAGGAAATGGATATGACAGATGCTTAATTTTAGCAATCCCAGTAGGACTCGTCACAATAATTAGAAATGTTTCACAAACAGACCACCCACAAATCTTGCACCCAGTTGGGGTTGACATTGTCTACTTTTATAGATACAAATTTCTTTATGGCTTCCATGCCAAAGACTTCTTTTTGTAAAAAAAATATTGCTATTCCCTGCGGACCAGCGTGAAACAGTGCTGTTATCTTTTGCTGATACCAGAACTAAAAACAGTAAGTCCAGCACTTTTCTAAATGCAGTGCAAAGCTAAATATATGATTAATATATCAAGATTGATACTCCTGCTATGACTCTCTCCTCCTCCTTCATAAAAATTGCTCAGCAAAATAAAAATGAAATGCAGAATTCTTTTGTGGACTATTATAGCTATACCTCACTACTATCAATGGTGATCCATTCCTGAACTCTAAATCATATAATCTGACCACCTCAGCACAGTGGTTTCATACAGACTTTCCATGATTTGTGAAGGATATTTTCCTATAAAGAATTTTTTAAAAGATGTTTTTATAAAGTGTGGCTCCAATCTTAGAATCTGAGAGCTACAATGAACTTTCAACATCTACACCTGAAATTTTTAACTTTGAGTCTGTGGAACCATGGATGGGTTTCAGTAGGTCTGTGAAACCCTAAAGTCATGTGCAAAATTTTGTGAAGAGGTGACATAGCTTTCATTAGAATATATAATCTAATATATGTGTATAAATAGTTCATGGCCTCTGAAAGGTCAGCAACAACTGTCTACACTCGAATCATCTTGCTTCATACTTGATGAAATGCAAGATTAGAGAAATGAAGTTGAGATGACTTATCCAAGGTCGATTAGTTTATTATTAGTAGCTCAAATGGGGCTAGAATTTTTATTTGCTTCCATTTAGTCCGGTGAGCTTTCTGCTACACTAGGCTTTGAAGGCATTTCAAACCAAAGCATTATTCCTAGTGCATTATAATTTCCCCTATCACACTAACACTTTCCTGCTGCCAAGAAAATGTTTCCTCAAAGGAAACCAAAGCCTTCTAGGCTCAGTAACTTTTATAATACCTCCTATTTATCTAGCATTTTATTGTTTTCAAAGCACTTTAACACACATGATTACATTTGATTTGAGCCTTGAAACCCCTTCAAGGTAAAAAACTAGGAGTTAAAAGCATAGGCTCTGAATCTGGGCTACCTGGGATGGAATCCCACCCCTGCTACTACTACCATCTGGGGCACCCTAGGCAAGCTACCTAACTCATGCCTTAACTGTGTCATCTATAAAATAAGGATGGTGATTGTACCTATATCATGCACTTATTGTAAACACTGAGCAGGTAATACATGAAAATCACAGAGAGCAGGGGTACTGCACAGTACACATTTAATAAATAGTAGCTTTTATCATTATCTCTATTTATAATTGCCAGTGAGGGGATTGAGAAATAATATTATGTGTCTTTCTGAAAAATACCCTGTGAATAATGGCTCTAGGACACAAAAACAAGGTGTTTTAACCCCATGCCAAAAATGTTTCAATATACACATAGAATTGAGTACAAATATAACAGCCATGAAGCATTCAATTCCCAAAGTATCAAAATAGCTGTTTATTTATATGCAGTAATAAGTTAGATGTCATCAGTGACTACTTAAGTTCTGATTCTCAGAACTCCAAATCTATTCTGAGAATCACCTTTCATTTCTCATTTTGATGCATAGAAAATAAATTATAATTAAATTATTGAATGTATTATATAAACTTTTTAAGCCATATTAGGTATGTTTCTTGAAAAAGATTTTTTAATTAAGAAGACATGACTGGGCAGCACCTGTGGCTCAAGGAATAGGGCATCAGCCCCATACACCAGAGGTGGCAGGTTCAAACCTGGCCCTGGCCAAAAACTTCAAAAAAAAAAAAAATAAATAAAATAAATCAATTCTATTTCTTTAAAAAGAAGAAGAAGAAGAAGAAGAAGAAGAAGAAGAAGAAGAAGAAGAAGAAGAAGAAGAAGAGGAAGAGGAAGAGGAAGAGGAAGAGGAAGAGGAGGAAGATGACATGACTGGTATGGTTAATTTTTTGAGGGAATTTGTCTTAAAATAAATGATATACAATATTAAAAACCCTGGCCAAGAAGAAGGCACATAACTTTAGAAATGCCTTTGAGAAGTTCAAAAACACTCAAGCCATATCTCCAAATGATAATTAAGGTCTGTATTCATGGTGTATTCAAAATTAGCAAGGCCCCAGACAACAAGAGCTAGAGTGAACTTGCCTCCTGGCTAAAATAACAAGGAGGTCTCAGTCACTTGTCTTTAAATTGTGCAATGGCCACTTAAGCTGCTCTAAGTAGCTCCCAAATGCTCTTGAGCTGAAGGAAGCCTTTTAAATGAGTTTTTCAACTACCATAAAATACTTTATAAACTTCTCTGCCCAAGTTCCTGTATACTTCTCAGATTGGGAGAACCAGATTGTGTGAAAATCGTCCGTTTTTTTTTTTTTTGTTGTTGTTGTTGTTGTTTTTGCAACAGTAGCCCCAAAGGGAGTGGGCATGTTCTTCAGTGATAGATTAGTAGGCAAGTTGTAACATGCCGGACTAGGAGAAGCCTGCAGCTGCAGCCCTTTTCTTTAAACAAACTTACCCATGTTCTTGCCTTGCAACTTTCCATTAGCAATTTTTTTGAAGTCCACCTATTCTTGGTCGCAATCAACTAAGGCCCCATCAAAACTAACAAAAGGTAGCATTATGAATCTGAAATTCTTTTTTTAACCTTTATTTTCCTCCCTTAGGAAACCATCCTTTCTTCCAATGCCATGAACACCTGTGAGGTCAATTAGCTGCTTTCAGTAGTGGCTCTGTGGTTTCCTATAATACAGCATTTCAAGTGAAGCCATTTTTGGCAGAAAAGAGTCTGGTCCTGACTTTCTTTTAATTTAGGTTCAAAATAACATAACCCGATTTTTTTTTTTTTTTTAATCAAAATCTGAGAATGAAGCTATGCTTATACTACTGGAATCCAAAACAAAAAGGATGTTGAAACTGGGATCAGACCTTAGGTATAAGATTGCACTAAGAGATCATGACTGGTCTTCAAGCCTGCCAGCAGCCCTCTAAACCACCAGCTGGGTGAACCTCCCCTCATATCTGCACAGTCAGTTGCAACCTACACTCCACAAGACCAGCCATGGGTCAAGGCAGAAAGTCAGTGTATTATGATGGAAGTAATATCAACTAAATTAAACATCTGGGACCTGAGTCCTAAAGCCAATTCTAGTGCAATTTAGCTGTGTGGCTTTAAACAGATTATCCCTTTTTAGAACTGTTTCCTCTTCTACAACATGAAGGGATTAGAGAAAGTGATATTTTTTCCAATTACCACATACTAAGATAAAGAGCTCTAAACCAATACTTAGCATCTAGTTTGTTGTATTTTGATATCATTATGACTTTGAGATCCCAACATTCCAATAACTGTGTCTGTTATCTTGTTTTACATGCTAGTCTTCACCTAGAAATCTAATTCTCACAGTGACTTTATATCTGATATTATATGCCCAGTCTCCATGAGTAGGTCCTCAACTCATGCTGACTACCCCAACTGCCTTCCCTCTAACTTCTCCACAGCAGTTGCTACCTACTCCAACATCCATTGACTACCTGCCACACACCAATGTGGATAGGTATTCTAAGTACTGGATTCATTGTTTTTGTTTCTTGGTTGGTTTATTGATTTGTTTTTGGCTAATGATACTCGTGATTTTTTCTGCTCTCCATCCTAGAATGATGATTCCCTATATTCAGGTCTCCCTCAGGTATATGTTCACAACTGACTGCTTCAAAGTCTTGTTCCCAAATTTATACCTGACTCCATGGTCTGTTTGGACCCATAGTCCAAGCTTTCCTCATTATAACACTGACCAGGCTCCCATCCCTACGTTTTTAGACATTTATAATCCCTCCTTGGAGGCTGACTTCATGGTTCTGGGGTAGTTTCTCTGATTCACAAATATCCTCACTTTGAGGCTGTGCCCTAAGTGGGCAAGAGAGACCTGTGATTTGGGGACCAACAATAGTGATGGTGAATACAATGCTATTTTCAATACAGTAATAGTGATGAAGTAGATATGCCCCAGCATGGAGTACTAGCCAGCATGCTTTGTTATTGTCTTGAGTGGTTGACATTCATGTCATATAGATTGTTAAATATTGTAAATATTACTTTTCCATGGGGCCTTTCTTCTAAGTTCCTCTCTTTTTTCCCTTGTAGTCTCAACTTCTGCTTCCCTCTAGCCCTTCCCAATGAATGCAAAATAGTAAATAGGTATCTCTTTCATATTTTTACTCATTTTTCTTCTCGGTTAACAATTGGATGGTTCCATGGGGCTCTTTGGATTTATTGCTCCATTAAGTCTTTTTAAGATCTGAGCATGTTTCTAACATTCTTGGATGGTAGTCAGAATCCTAAAGATATTCCTCTCCAACCACCCCAAATCCCTGTTCCCTGGTTTTTCTATCAAGCATTAATCTAGGTCAGGTATCCTCAAACTGCAGCCTGTGGTCCACATGAAGCGGTGTGAATTGTATTTGTTACCATTTTGTTTTTTACTTCAAAATAAGATATGTGCAGTGTGTATAGGAATTTGTTCATAGGTGTTTTTTTTAAAAAAAAAAAAAAAACTATAGTCTGACCCTCCAGTGGTCTGAGGGACAGTGAATTGGCCCCCTGTTTAAAAAGTTTGAGGACGCCTGATGTAGGTTCTTCTGGAAAGGAACTTTGCAGATGTAATTAAAGCTTATAAACCTTGAGAAGAAGTGTGGGAAATTTAAGGCATGAGTACACAAATGCCTTTGTTGGTTTTGAAGGGAACCACAAATCAGGGAATATAGGCAGCCTCTAGAAGCTGAGAACAATCTCCAGCTCAGAGAAAGCAAGGAAACAGGTACCTCTGTCCTACAACTTCATGGAACTGAATTTGGCCAACAACCTGACTGTACATAGCAAATTAGAGTCTTCTAAAAACAATGCAGCCTGGCTATCTCTCTTATTTTGGCCTGCCAGACTCGAAACACTGTAATCATACAAGCCATTTTTTACCCAGACTTCTGACTTATAGAACAGTGAGATAATAAATTTCTGTCAATGTAATTCACTAAATTTGTGATGATGGCACAATAACAATAGAAAAAAATAGGTCAGAATAAATATTTCTGAATGCTCATTACTGTATTTCTTTATCATTATAATTTGATAAACATTTTAAGCTTCTAGTAGACTTCTCCATTAAATTTAAATTATCTGTTATTATAGTTCTTGATTTTTTAAAATTTTTGGTCCTGCCCCTCTGCTTGAATATTCAATTAATACCCACTCCTCCATACTAGAGTCAGTTCCATCCAAACAAAAATATATCAGTTCTCACCTATGCCCATCCTTGATCCAAGTAAGGTGCCATCTCTAAGCATGGTCTATAGAAAATTCATGCTGCAAAGCTTTTTGGTTTATTTTTTTCAAAAGTATAATTTACTTTCAGGTGATGAAATCCAAGGCCAAATTTTAATGTACTATATTACTTTTCCCTTTCTACCTATTCCCTCTCCTTAAGTGGTCTTGTTATGTTATCTCCTGTATCTCCATCGAACTTCATACTCAGTTAAAAAGAGGCTAGAGAGTCATATTCAATGAAGAATGGGATTAGAAATCTACTTTGAACCACACCCACCACAGATTTTTGGAAACCATTGAAAGTGTGCTTTTATAGCCATACGCAAATTCATCATTTCCATCTCATTGGTAAGTTAATTTTCCTAAAATTTACTACTGTTGTTTTAGGAAGTAGTCCCTTTGAGAGACCCATGGGGAAAAATTGAGGCAAGAAACTTAGGAAGAGGTGCATCTTACAATGGTATATGTGAAACTTAGTAAATGTGGAATGTAAATGTCTTAACACAATAACTGTGACATTGCCAGGAAGGCTATGTTAACCAGTGTGATGTAAATGTGTCAACCACTCTGTGAAACTAGTGTATGATGCCCCATGATCATATCAATGTACACAGCTATGATTTAATTAAAAAAAAAAAAAAAAAAAAGAAAGAAAGAAAGAAAAAAGTTCAGCTCTCAGAAGAATATCTGGGTAGACTCTGTGCTATGTAAAGAAAATCCTTCCAGTGGCAACAATCTGCCTAGGAAGCTAGGTAAGTCAACAAGTGGATGCCTCCAAGATTTGCTATTCCTTTTTGGGAGGCTGCTTAGTATGCCGTTTTGGAGTTTGTGGTCATAACACAATGCATCTCTTGTCCAGAATGCAATTCTTTACTATGGCTATTCTTGTTTCTCCCACATTCATTATTCAGGTATTTTTAGTACCTAAATTTATTATTTAGAACAGATTGTCGCATGATAGCGTATGGGCCAAATCCTGCCCACTGCAGTTAGTACAGTTGTGAGCCAAAAATGCTTTTTACCTTTTAATGTTTGATAAAAGGAATTTAAATAATATTTTATGGTATGTGACTATTACATAAATTCAGCTCAATATCCATTGATAACATTTTGGGGAACACACATGCTCATTTATTTATGTGGCCCAATGCTCATTTGGTGAGCATAGTGAATAGTAGTGGGTGGGTGAATAGTAGTAATAGAGCTCATATGACTTTCAAGCCTAAAACATTTACAAAATGACCTTGCTGAAAAGAAAATTCCCTGACATGATTTAAATGACACATTTCAGGATGGAGAAGAGCTAAATCTAGATGAGATTGAGGCTGACTAGAGGCGATGGGAATAATAAACAGAGGTGCAGATTGGTAGAGCATTGGCTCCGTTAACACTATCTATGGAGTCATGAACTAAACATGAGAATAAATTACTATTGTTGGAAGATGAGTGGATTTGGTTTGTTTCATGAGAAAATGGATATAAGGTAAATTGGGACATATTTTGATAATTTCATGCATTAATAGACAATTATTGTTCTGGAATCATGGCTGATGGTGATCACCAGTGGGAATGCCAGATTTGGATCAGCCTTGGCAGCTCATACCAGGGCCAGCTTTATTATCAGCTTTCTCCATGGCTTAGGCCAAAAGCTGGATAAAGGCCTAACATGTAAAATGACAGGGCTTACTGTGGGTTGTTCAACATGAAGAACAGATAAATGAAAAATAATAACTTATATATAGAAAGAATTATACAGGGGGGGAATGAATACAGTTAAATAAGGAAACATTTGATGTAAGTAAGCATATGACAATATTTAGGTTCTTGATTCTAGTTTTGGTGAAAGGTGATCCTCCCATGTTGCTGTCTACTAGCCCAATCAACGACACAGAGGTATCACTGCAGATGGAATGAATTATTTATTAATTAAGAGAAGACTGGAGGCTTTCTTAGGCCTTCAGTGATCATACATCTTTATTCACTATATTATATATCCAAACTCATCAGATAAGAATAAGTAAGAATAAAGAACAAAAGCATTAATTGAGACTGCCATAAGAAATTTCTTCTCAGCATAAATGTTATGTTATAAAGCATGCTCTAAGTCTAGAGCATTTAACTTAAAGATAAACTACAAGGACACCAGGCTGTCTGTTCTGTTGGCCCACCTCCCTAAAAGGTTAAATGAAACTTTTGTGTAACTTGAAGTTAGGGAATGAAGAGCAACAGTTCAGCCTGAGGCAGGTGCTAAATCTCCAGCTGCGACTTGGCCAGGACCTCAGGGAATCATTTCTCAAGGCCTTTTCAGCAAGCAGGGAGAAATTAACCCCTGTGTCTCTGCTGTTTTAGCAAGCAGGGCGGAATTAACACCAGAGTCTTGCTTATAGCAGAGAATTGAATTTTCCCATCTCAGGTTCTCATACTTCATGGAGCACATATGAGACAAAGCCACCTTTCTGGGGTGTAGGAAACCCTGCCCCTTCATTCCCACTTCAGCCTCTTAAATCCCTGGGACTACAGGCAAATAGTCAAGTTACGTTTTAAGAAGTTCTCCAAGATCTTTATTAAAAATACCTCACCTGTGGGGAAGAGAGGAAGTGAGCTAAGTAACTTTATTAAACAAAATTTTGATTAGCTACTATACATGTGCCTGTCTAGACAATATCACTATACACAGTCACCATGCCTAGTTGGTAAATTTATTTTCCACAGAACTATGGGTTAAGAACTGAGAAGCTAGTTTATTTGTATACTACGGTTGAGCCAATAAATAAATATGTCATAGTTAGTGAAAGACAAGTTTCTCACTATCCAGTTAAGAATTTTAAAATAATGGAAAGGGGGAAATAAAAGAATGCTGTAGTTCTGGATTAGAATGGGGAGGATAAAATGGACTCTTTGTAGATAAATATAGACATTTGTTCACACACATGAGAGTCTGTGTGGTATTAGAATATACATTATCATAGACATATGATAGACGATAGATAGATAGATAGACAGACAGATAGATGTATCTCCTTGCTGTATTCATTGAGAGAAGCTAGCAGTAAGTGACATTGTAATAGTGATAAGCACTTCATCTATAGCCCAGATTTTGGTTTCTAAATATCAAAATCTATGAAAAAGAACCTGAGCTCCTCGGAGAAATGGCAACTTCAGAAGTGAGACAGGGAAATTACAGAATAAGCCTCGGGGGACTTATGGTGCCTGAACTTAAGAAATTGTTAAAAAAAAAAAAAAAAAAAAAAAAAAAAAACAAGAAAAGCAAAAAAAGTTGTAAAAGCTTGGGTAATATCAAAAGGGCACTTGAGCTATCTTGAAACAGTTCACAATAGCCACGTTGGACAATCTTACACAATAATAGTGATGTTGAATTATAACCCCCAAATAAGATAAAAGTTCATAGTACTACATAATACGATAGACAACAAAATAAATCAATACATAGAGGACAGAGACATATTTTCTACACTAGAATTCCAAATATTGATGGTAGAAGGAAAGCAAGAAATGAAAAACTACCAGTATATTTGTAAATGCAAAAATTAGTGGGCAAAAGTTTAAGCAGAAATAAGATACTTGTATAATTTCTAGATATCTTGTACAAAATATTTAGTAATTACAAAGAGAGGCAATAGTAACTTTGCATTGGGGAATCCTCCCAAGCACCACTTTTTCCAATGGTCAAAGTTAACATCATCAGTAGTACATGTAAGCCATGGGTATCATGTACGCCCTGAGAAAGGCATATGGATCTGAGTTGTCTTTCCAAATAATGCATAACAACATCAATCTAATCAAAGAGACCACCAGACAAACTCAAATTGAGAGGCATTCTAACAAAAAAAAAAAAAAAAAAAAAAAAAAAAAACTGGTCAATATTTTAAAAGTTTTTGAAAGAAAATAAGACTAAGAGTCTCCCAGACTGGAGGAAACTAAGAAGACAATAAAATGCACTATAAGATTCTGGTTTGCATTGTGGAACACAAAAACAGCAGGAGTATAAAAACAGCGATAAAATTCAAGTGCATTCCATATTTTAGTTAGTAATTTTGGTACGTGTTAATTTCTTAGCTTTGATAAATATTCCATAGTTATGTAAGTTTTTAAGGGGAAGTCGATTGAAATGCATATGGAAACTCTTTGCATTATTTTGCAACTCTCCGTGAATCTAAAGGATCTAAACATGGAAAGTTTTAAACAATATTCTTTGTTACCTTCTTCTCTTTTGCCCAGAAGGGGCCTAATAAAATTGAAAAGCGTGAGTTATTCCATGTTTCCGTATTGAGCTTCCAGAGAATGGAAAACCAGCCCAGATAACACATAAGCTGCTTTCACATCTCCTGACACTTTCTATTCCCTTCAGGAACAGCCGTAGCCAGAAGAAACAAATGTGCAGAAGGGCAAAGTCACAGTGGCTTATCTTCTTTTCATGCCCAGCAGGAAGAACAAAGACAGCGCTTAGAAACCCGGGGAGAGAAAAGCTGCATGCTATGTATAATTCCCACACTTTCTCTATTTCTTTTAAATAATAATTATTTTATTGCCAAAGGAATACTCTTCAAACAAGAAAATCTAGGCATTGTATTAAATAGCAATTCAAAGAAGTTCGGCATATTTATCATTTTACTCCTGTTCCTCATAGATGTTTAAATAGTATAAAAACAAATGCCAATCTGATTCCCTTACGTACAAAGAAATGATTGGAATAACATTGCCGATTATATTAATTAATGAAAGTTGGATTTCCAAAGAGGAGAGAGATGATATGATTTTTAAGTCATCTTATTAGAACATAGGGGAAAATAATTTTAATTTATATGTATATTTTGGACTACAAGTTATCATTAGTTTCTTCAATTGACTATTTCCAACTCAAATCAGAAAAGAATGTTAGTGGATGTGCAATAGTAGAATAATGTGAGTGGACAGAGTATTTACCTTCAGACCTATTGATATTATCAGCAGGTATTTTAAGCAAATATAAATTCAATAAGTTACAAAGTAATTAAGGGCGAATCTCTGCTTAAATTATTGGCAGCAGCTTGTTATCTGAAGTGAACTCTTATCTTCCTAAGTCCCACAGCAAAGATAACAAGCTCAGAAACATACAAGGCCAACGAGATTATAAAATAAAGTGAATTAAACTGTGGTGAGCACTGTGGCAATCAGAGAAGCCCTTGTCTCTTGAAATGGCAGCCACTAGTAGGTCAGAGTCAATTGTTCCTTTGCAGAAAGGGAAGCATAGTTTTTCCAGATTTTTTTTCCCCAGAGAAAGCAAAACTCAATAGTTTTATATAAAATGTCTCCTGCTTGTGACTTTTTTCCCCCCACAGTACTGTTAGTGTTATTTGGGATATATAGTCCTGCTTGTCTCCCAAGGATAAAATATGCAGCAGGGCCACTGAGATGAAAAAGGAATAGGACAGGGTCTGTCCCTAGTGACAGACTAGACAATTGTTGGGGGAAATAAAAGTCTTTGTTCAATTAAGAATGGGTAATGAGGCCTTAAGAAAAAGTTTTATTTGCTATTGAATACATTAAGGATAATTCATACGCAAAAGTCCATACCTATCACTAAGTGGAGACTATGACATCTAATTTTTCTCCAAACTTTCTAAGTTAAAGAAATTTCATAATTTGGGGAATTTAAAATCCATGCATGTCTACGCATCTTCTTTTGTATGTACTACACATAATGATGAAGTTTGGGTGGGCGTTTCTGTACATATGAATGCACAGGCAGCCATGCATTTTCTTTGCCTTCCCCTGTTTCAGAATTGACATTTAAGTTCGGTAAAGTGTGACCAGCAGATTGTTTTACCCTGGACAAATGTGAATAGTAATTGTGAGCTGGGTTAAAGCAGATGTTTGCAAAGCCTTTGCTCACATTTCTGATTTGGGTGCTCCAGTCTGTTCGGATGCTATGATTATGTCTGCACACTCTATAATCATGCCTCATCAGTTCACGCTGGTTCAGTGTAGCCTCAGCGTGGTTCTTTGTGAACCTCACTGGTTTGTGCCCTATTCCAGCTGGATTTGGTAACCTGCTGTGATGGAGTTCTCTCTGCATATTCTTCCAAGAGCAATTGTTCTTTCACTGTGTATTTAGCTAAGTTTATATATTCTCATATACATTCAGTTTTGATTGGTTTTATTGAAACAATTTTTTTATGCTGTTTAAGGTTAAAATTGACACGTTACAAGTGAAAATCTCCCTGAGCTGCCTTTAATTGTTATCAGGATATCTTGATTTTAGTTTTTGTTCTGGCACTTGTTAATTGTAAGTACTTAAAAAAGATCAAACACAGTTATCCTTAGTTACATTATCTCAGAAGAAAAAGAAAATCATCTTAATGGATGCTCCTATCTTTCAAAGATTCTAAGGCAGATTGATCTTCAAAGTGAGAATGCATTAAAGTCACCTGGAGGGCTTTGTAAAACACAGGTAGCTTGGCTCCCAGCATAGTGGTTTGATTTAATAGTTTAGGGGTGAGGACCATGAATTTGCATTTCTAATAAGCATTTCCGTGAGGATGACGATGTTTTTTCAGATAACACTTCTTTTTAGTATTACTTTATAAAATATGAGGGATAAACATTATGCTATGTTCAACTTCCCGTAACATAGCTAACTGTGCAACCTCATGTGATTGTATATGACATATATTTAATATTTTACAGGATTGCATGGGTTGAGCAGATGAGACATAAAAAAGAAAGTAGGAAGATTAAAGACTTTGAAATCACTCAGGCTTCAATTTAAATCTCAGCTATTTCTGTGGATTCTTTGGAAACAATTTCTTTATAAAGAGAATTATAAGAGTTAAATATATGTAAGTCAAAAATTATTATAAATCAAAAATGTTCTCAATAGAGGTATTTTCCTTATAGAGACAGAAGAAGCACCTGTGTCTATTTAAATATACACATACGTATGCACATTGATATATATATGCATGCACATGCATACACATATTTGCACATGTGTAAAGAGAGATAAATGGATAGATTATTAAGCATGTGTATTTTATTTTCTATCAATGTATAACAAACCACTTGAAAAATTAGTTGCTTAAAGTAAATAATTTACTTGTTTATAATTATGCAATTATGGAATTGGCAGAGTTGGCTCATTGGCTCCACAGGCATCACACTCAGGACAGGTAGCTGGAGCCTAGCTGGGGCTGTCAGCTGGCTGTCTCAGTTTTCTCCTGGTGGACCTCCCCATGTGGTTGTTTGGGCTTCCTCACAACCTGAATTTTAAGAATTAATGTTTGCAGCATTTCATTCAGGGAAGCCCTAGAGGTAACCAACTCCCTGAGCCTTAATTTGTGTGGGAATGACTTAATTTTTCTTCTTTTAAATCATCTAAGATCTCAAAAATTATTATTAGATGTATGAGCAAAAAGTCTTTCTTAGAATGACAAATGATCTCACTTGTATATGAACTCTTAAAAAAAAAGAGAGAGAATTGATATTGCAGAAGCAGAGAGTAAAATAGTGGTCACCAGAGCCCAGAAGAATGAGTGAAGAGAAAGATGGAGACAGGCTTATCAATGGGTCTGAAGTTAGAATTAGAGGAATAAGTTCTGGTGTTCCATTGGACTATAGGGCAATGATGGCTAACACTATGATGATGACAACATAGATATATGAAAGGCCACTAATGTTATCACAGAGAAATAATAACACATGAAATGATGGATATAATAGCCATCCAAATCTGATCATTATGCAACGTATGTGTATGTCAAAACATCAAACTATACTCCATAAATATGTACAATTATGTCGATTAAAATTTTTTGATTGTTTTAGTCGATTTAAAAAACTTTGAGAATTCATAATATAATCACTTGCTAATCTTATAATATAATGAAAACAATTCTAGTTTCCACTTGTTGGGTCTTTTCTAATACTCCATTGTAGAGCATTGTAATTACTTCACAGAAGTTCTCTACCTTTAAGGTAGTGTGCAGAGAGATGCAACAAACCCAAACCGGTATGTCAAGTAGATTAAATTGCCATAAGAAAGAAAAATACTCCAAGAACCTATTGAATATGTTTTTTTTTTAATTTTTATTGACAATTCTATGGCATTAATACACAAATATTTTCTTCTCTATAAGAGTAAGAATATCTAAGGAAATTCCCAATTATGTCATTTACATTGAGGCAGAAGGTTTCGATTTTCTGATCAAAAAGAGTCACCCTCAGTAGAGTGCTATGGCATCACAGCTCACAGCAACCTCAAATTTGTGGGCCCAAGCAATTCTTTTGCCTCAGTCTCCCAAGGAGCTGGTACTACAGGAGCCTGCCACAACGCCTGGCTATTGTTTTTTTTTTTGTTTGTTTGTTTGTTTGGTTGTAGTTGTCATTGTTGTTTAGCTGGCCCAGGCCGGGTTGAACCCACCAACTTCAGTGTATGTGGCTGGCACCATGACCACTGTGCTATGGGTGCTGAGCCGGAGTTCCTAACTTCTTAACAAATTTTTCATTTTAAGTTACTTTTGCATATTTGAAGTCATAAGGAAATACATTTGATGCAATGTACATACATGTAATAATGATGAGCTAAGACTTAAGAAGATTTTGTGCTATTTGGTGATTATTTTAATAATCATTACATTTATATTTTCATGTGCTGATGTATGTATGGGTCTCCAGAAAGACATAGGCATTTACATTTGCATGCACAAACACACTTATCATTTTTATAAGATCATATAAGCAATTATTAAACATAGTTACCACCAAAAAAGGTAGATCTTAGAGTTAGGAAGGCAGAAGTTTCATTATAAGTGTTCCTCAGTGTTTGATTCATTGTGTATTTTATATATTATATGTTATTTTGAAATTGAATATAGTAACTTAATTTTAAAGACATTAGAAATAGTTAATTCTCAAAAAAAAACCCCTAAAAAACAACTCCAGAAACTACTGAGTACTCAGGGAAATGAAGGGACTGTTTCTGAATTTTCTGATGACCCTCTATAACAGCCTCTCTATAACATTATTTGTGAAATGAATGCATTTTCATAAATAAGTCAGACAAGATGATTGACAGATGGGAGTCAACAATAAAGTAGAATTTAATGGCTGCTTCTCCTTCCTCTGTACTTTTTGGAGTCAATGGCATTTGGTAAGAAAAGGTTTTTGTCCCCTCTCTTTGTTCAGAGGCATGTATTCTAGATACAACTACATTACTTTCTGGAAATCTGCTTCTTAGTTAGTCTGTGTCCTTTGATAAGTTAATTACCCCTCTCGACATCAGCTAATTTATATAAAAAGTATAGGTAATACATACATACAGTAGGCACTGTTGCTATAAATAAATTAATGTAACTAAATGGAGTATAGTTGCATTAATATTAATGTATTTTATCTTCTAGGTCATTGGGACATCTTTACCCTTGAGCCTTCTAATGCTATAGCTTTATTTTTTATTTTTCTGCAACAGAAATACTTAATGGAATTTTTGTTTTTGAAGCATTGCTTCAGGCACATACACAAAGTTGTGTGTGTGCCTTCCCACAGTTCTAAGGGAAAGATACACTAGAAATAAGGCTGTCACTATAGAGTGTTATAAACCAGGCCTCTTCCCTACTCCTCCCTACCCTAGCGTGTGTGTGATCACAGCACTGTCTGTAGTTTGTGATTCAGTTAAGATGAGACTCCCGGAATGAAGCCCGTATTCACTTCAGCACCTTTTTTGGGAAGCTCTGCTCGTTATTCATCCTTTTAACATATTTGTTGCTTGTTGTATTACACGCAGCATGTTTCAGGGTTTATTCTGTGTTCTGGAATTATTAGGAACCATATCCCCATTTTTACCACCTTGTAAGTATATGAAAAATGCCTATGGTTTTACTGGCAAAACTGTAATTACAACTAATAACTCTCAAACCACATGTTGTGCACCTGTTGTGAACACAGTTTTAATAAAACTGAATTATTTTTTCAAATAATTATAAACAGAGATATTTCATAATTTTATAAAAGGGGAGCCACATCTACTAAAAGCACCAGAGAACTGAAGCTCAGGAGCAGCTGGCCCTCTTTTTTTTTTTTTTTGCAGTTATATTCTTTATTTTTTATTATTATTTTTTTATAGATAAAAATATGCACCATAGATGTGGCCCGACCCATTACCCTCCCTCTACCCAAACCTCCCCCCTCCCTTCCCCTTCCTTGGTCCTTTCCCCATAGTCTTGTGGTATAGTTGGGTTATAGCCTTCATGTGAAAGCT
>CAUYPK010066840.1:0-17340 GCA_963574355.1 Loris lydekkerianus | reverse complement strand
ATTTATTAACTGTCGCTCAATCATTTGTTGCCTGATACCAGTGGCAGTGAGAAAAGGACAGGTTAAAAAAGAATTCATCAGAATATTTGTGTTAAGAGATAACAGTTTCCTTTATTTGCCATTAGTGTGAGCATTTTTTTTTTTTTTTTTTTTTTTTTTTTTCCCCAGTTTCTGGCCGGGGCTGGGTTTGAACCCACCACCTCTGCATACGGGGCTGGCGCCCTACTCCTTTGAGCCACAGGCACCGCCTGAGCCATTTTTTTTTAATCCTGATACTTGGGCACAAATAATATATCATTCTGTCAGTTTCCCAAAGACTAGGTAGGTCCTGCTGGAAGCAACATATGTCAAGCTATTCAATATGCATCAATCTGGAACCCCCAAGGTTAAAAAAAAAAAAAAAAAAAAAAAATTTAGCTTCACATTATTTCCTAGCTGTGGCAGGTCCTTTTTGAGTGCTAAAACAAAACAAACCCCCCCAAAATGTCAGTTTGAACCCTAATGCCCTTCATTTAGTTTGTAGCTGGCCTCACGAAAAACATATTTTTCTGAATTCACATTTGTTTTTGGAAAATGGGCAAATGTCAATCACATGCTAGTGACTAGTCTTTGGCTTAAATGATCAGACCTTTAGTAACCCACATCTGAGAACAAACAGGCTGAAACCAATGGTGCTTTCTATCCCTCAAATTAAAGAAAAAATTAAGGAAATTTAATACCAAACAAAAGCTTGGCAACAAAGTCAGGGAGCTAGGGTATAATGAGAAGGTGTGGTCACTGATGATCACAGTGGCCTGGCTTTACATGTTCCTTTCAGGTCCTGTTACCACCTGAAACAGAATATAATCCTAAATTTATCAGGGATTTTTCAGCATAACTCCTTACATTTCCTTCGTAAGTATCTAAGTATTTGCATTTCATTTCCCTGGCCATTTCTCTCCAGGGAAATAAAAACACTTCAAGAGGAACATTATCTCTAGAGATTAGGTCCTTAAGACTTTAGAATCTACAAAAAAGTGTAGTTTATAATTTTAAAGTTATAATTGTCTCATGTAATAATAAGAAGAAAATCCCTCTGTCTTCTTCATTCTATACTCCCACTACTTAGTAGGATCCTGTCACTAATAAAGTTCAACATTAAGAAATTAGAGACAGACAGCCAGGCGCTGTGGATGGCGCCTGTAGTCTCAGCTACTTGGGAGGCTGAGGCAGGAGAATCACTTAGGCCCAGGAGTTTGAGGTTGCTGTGAGCTGTGACACCATTGGCACTCTACTGAGGATGACATAGTGAGACTGCCTCAAAAAAAAAAAAAAAAAAGAAAGAAAGAAAAAGAAAAAGAAAAAGAAATGAGAGACAGGATCTTGGATTTCCTGGCCCACATCTGATTCTGCAGCTAGACAATGATGTTTATATACTGTCATTTGTACCTTTCATTCCTAGTAATTTCCTATGTTCCATGGAGGCAGCAGCATCCTGTCTGGTGGACACCAGAACAAAGGAGACAATACTTAGATTTTTACTTCCCAAACAGGCTTGCTCATTTCTTCATAGTCAACAGATGTGAGAGTCAAGGTTTCCATTTGCCAAGGCTATTTCATAAGCAAGCGCCTGGCTTTGCTGGGAGACATTTTTTCTAAATTCCCAAAGTTGTCCTCTGAATACCAAAAAGTGGAAGCTGGTGAATTCATAATTTCACTATAAGCCATTGAGCGTGAAAGACACAGAATGGTTTCCCACCAGGGGAAGGAGAAAAGCTTTCCAGTGTAGAAAAGGAGAGAAGGGGAGAACAGGAAGAAGAGGTGAGCCAGAGAGCTGTACACAAACCAGGGCCTGCGTGGGGTCCTGCCAGGTCAAGACCCAGGAAGGGGGAGAGAGGCTGAAAGAGATTTCCAGATGGTTCGGAAATGTCGAAGCAAATGGGTCTGTGCTCAGTGCTCTGTGGCATTCTGGGAGGGACAGTATGATGAGGGTAGCTCAAGTGGAGTTGACATGGCACCCTAGGGTAGTTAGTAAGTTGGGCCTGAGTTACTAACCTCCTTCCCTCCCCATAAGACAGTCTCTCCCTCCTGAGAGGGTGATGGAAGGTAGCTGGGAGTGCAGAATCACTCCACTGCCAGGTCTGCAGACACTGAGGAGTCAGCAGCCCAGAGCTGGACGCTGCAGCTGCACTTTGGAGGCCAAGTGAGGCTAGGGGTAGCCCACTACTGCACCCTACCACATGGAGAGGCCTTTCACTAGAGGCACAGGGAGGCCAAAGCTGATGCCCAGAGCTACTGTCGTTTTCCTCTCTTAAATTATTTTGGTGAGAAACCAGCTTTTTTGATGGAGGCATGGAAACAAGCCAACTGCGACCCACGAGTATCGTGAGCTTTACCACACAGACTTCAGCACATCTCATTTGTAAATTCTGAAACTTAGTTCTCAGGCATGTTCTATACAGGTGGACTGAAACCCAGATATGTATAGGGTGGACATAAAGTTCATGTGCAATTTAAAATTCACACAAAGGGTCTATACCTAGGTGAAGAGAAAGGGCAGATACAAAAATCAATACCTGCTCTCATCCGACTAGCCTAGAAAAGAAAGAAGTAGCACGTGAATTTCCTATGAAGCTCTCCCCCATCAGCAGGAGTTCCCTAGGCTACCTGCAGTGCAGGGGGACGCCTAACATCTTCCACAGGGCAAGTTGGGCTGATCCACGTTACGCGTCTGAGCACCAGCAGAGCATTTCTTATCACCCACGAAGGACTGCATCATTTCCAGGAATTCTCCCATGTCTACTCCATAAGCTACTCTATTTTCCCATCTTTCAACAGCTTCCTTAAAGTCTATGTCTTTTCATTTATTTACTACACGCGGCAGTCTGGTCTAATGCTTCCTCAGAAGATTCACAAGCCATTTCCATCTGTCGATCACTATACACAAAAAGGGCCCAGGCCCTGTCTCGGGTATCCTCCTGAGCCCCTTGTCTCCCTTCCCCCGTTTAAATAAGCCAGTTGATCCTCACAACAAACAGCTCACACGGCAGGCCTGGTACAGGCTGAGAAAGCCCAACATCATGCTAAGGGCACACTAAACACTATATGTATAAAATATGTATTTGACTGTTGGTGCTTCTAATTAATCTCGGAATTGTAAGCTGAGAAAGACCACTGGTATGAGCAGGGACACACTTGACTGGCACTTTCCTCTGATGTGAGAAAATCTTAGAATGGAAAAGTTTACCTTCCCCTCTTTACCTGCACCTCCTCTGTCCCAGCCCAGTTCTCCCCATGAATTGCTATGGCATGTACTCAGCACACAGGACAGTCACTATCTCAATAAATGCTTATTAAGCATCTGTCACAGACTGGGTGCCACTCCACACACTAAGCCAGGAGTATCCACTAATGTAGTACAATGATGCCTCCCAGCAACTCTCTGCAGTAGGTGTGATTATCTATATTCTGTAGTTGAGGAAAGCTGGGCCCAGACAAGAGAAGAAATATTCCTGTGGTCACAAGGCCTGACAGAGGATACAGGAGGGTTCAAACCCCAGTCAGTTGATGAATGGCCCTTGAGAGGGGAAGAGGCACAGTGGTGAAGGGCATGGCTCAGACTTCTGCACAGGTGGGTTCAACCCCATTCTTGCTACTTAGTAATCTGGTGACCCACACAAGCTACTAAACTTGCTGTGCCTAGGTTTCCCCAAACTGTAACATTAGGGTCCTAACGGTATCTGCCTCATGGGGTTACATGGAAATAGAACGAGTCCCAAGGGAGCATGGAAGATATTCAGCCCAGGAGTCAATCCACCTGGGCAGCAAGGGCATGTGAGCTGCCATCACTGACCACTTCTGCCCCTGCCCCTGTAATTACTTGACAGGTCATTATCATCAGGAAATGGTGCCCTGCAATGCTTAGCCCTCAGTTTCCAAACTCTGATTTACTGGCTATCATTTCCTACTACACACTTGGAGCCAAAGGTCTGAAAATTGCCCCCCAAATTCAATTACCGCTCCTATCAGGGGGAAGCCTCCATAGCAGGCTTTCCGGAGTTGCTCCAGCGAGCCGAGGGAGGCATGTGTATGTGGGCAGAAGCACTGAAGCTGTGAAATGTGTGCTTGGTGCCAAGCGAATGTGGAGCGCGTTGGCAAAGGACTCTGTGTTTCCCCTTAAGATTCGGTGTTTACTCCCATTCAAGTAGTAAAGAGCATCCAAGGAAACCAGACAGGGCGACGGGATGGGGCAACGCTGCGCCTCCCTCATACAGACACAGCCTCTACTTCTCAAGGAACAAAACTCAGGGAACGAGGCAGCATGTTAGATGACATCGTGCCTCCCATCGGAGAAGAAAGGTTTAGCTTATTGTACTTTCTATTATTTTTGAAATCAGGAATAATGAAGGGGTTTTATTTGTTATTTTTTTTTTTAATTCTGTTCCTGGAATCTAACCACTAGAATACTAATGAGAGAGTGAGAGGCATTTTGTGTTCCAAACCCCGAAGGGCAGTAATATGTACTCACATGGCTTTATTTCTACAACCTGAAAACTGGCAAAGTACTCAAATTATCCATTCCTTACATGTCTCTGAGGAATTAACAAAAATAATTCTCAAAGGAAGACTTACCTTTCAATTAATATCTGAGCTTTTTTCATCGCATTAAAAAATAAAATTTTGATATTTCATGTTGCTGTATGAAGCCAGGAGACCCCGAGATACCAATATGGAAAAGTACCTCTTTCCCTTGATGTATCAGTCCACAATGTGGCTCAGTACATGTCCCCCTAACTTCTCTGTTTATAGCTTGAGCAGCAAGAAAATGTTTGTGCATGTGAGGCTTTCATTTGGATTTTCAAGAAAGACTACGCATGCATCTTTGAAAAGACACGAGCAAGGATGCAATCCTTTCAATTTTCTCATGAAATGACTTCATAAAAATAATCCATTTGCCTTAAAAACATAATGCATATACTATATTCAAGTGTCACAAGAGACCTGTCTCAGCCTCCTGGCTTTAAATATCATGTAAATGCTGAGATTCCTAAGTGGATATTTCTAGTTGGAAATTTTCCCAGGTATTCCAGATTGGTATATGTAATACATTCAAGTTTCTTACTTAATACCTGCATTAAAATGAACACCTAAACTCCCTTTCCCACGCTACCCAACCCTCAATTCAAAATCTGTTCCACTGTCAGCCTTCCAGCTGCGGGGCCGACAACTTAGCCGGACAACTTAGCCGTTCTCTTCTCCTTTCTCTTACATCCTTTAACCCATTAACAAATCTTGTCCTCTACTTGTAAAGTACATCTGGCCACTTCTTACTCCATACCCCAACACCAAACTGGCCGAATCATCATCACTAATCTGGATTATCTACCACTTCCGAAAGGTCTTCCTGTTTCAGAAACCTTGACTTTCAGTTAGTTCTACACATAACAACCAGAGTTATTCTCCTAAATCTCAAGATAGTTTATATCATATCTCTGCTTAAAATAACACAATGACAGAAAATGGTTATTTTTCTATTTGGGGCTCTCATGAACAATGCTGCCACCATGACTGGGGTAGTTCCTAGTTATATATAATGTATAATTAGCAAAGTCATACAAAACCTTTCTGAACCTTTTATATGTGTATTATACATAGTGTGAACTACTCAGGAAAGGACTTCATCTTCATTATTATTTCATGCTACTAAATACACTTGCAAAATAACCAAATTTCCAAGTGGAGAAATGCAGTTTGCATAACACAGCTGGTCACTGAGAAAGCACTAATCAACAGAAATGTGCAAGAGCAACCTAAAGCTTGGAGTGACACTGATGACAGTACAGATGTCTGGCAAATGCTGACATAAGCCAAATCTCAACATTCCCTCAGCATCTACCACAAGCCAGCCCCACGCCAGCCCCATGGGTGCTAGGGATCCAGTGATAGATTTTTTAAAAAGTGGCTGCTTCTACTTTATCCTCCCTGAGTTCTCTAAGCTCTCACGGAGCTTCCAGTGAAGCTCTATGCATGTGAAATCAACAAGCTCAGAAATGCCCTGGACGAGGGCAAGGAATAAAACAGACCAGCTTCTGATCTCTGCTGTAGATTAGGACAGCTACTCACCACGCCTCTCCGCTATTTTGGCACTATGTGATTTCTCGGTCTTTCAGTCTTAGCTCCAATTGCTTAGTTTCAGACTGGCCGTGTAGAGGACAGCCTACTTCCACCTATGTGGAAACTCCTTTCTCAGCTACTCCTGTGAGGCTCCTGCTTCAGCCCCCCTTAATGCTCCTCCAGTCACATGATCCACCCCAAACTAAATGTCACATGATCCACCCCAAACCAAACTAAATCAGCCACATCTCCCCCTGTAAAACCCTTCAATGACTCCTCATGGCAACTAAGATGAAGTCCTAATCCTCCAGGTCCTGGCCCAGCTGCCGGCCTCCCCATGGGCCTCATCTCTCACCATCCTTTATCTTTCATCAGCAAACCTCTCACTCATGAAGCTGCTTCTTGACTCCCATTTGTTCGCATGGCACCCTTCCTGGAAAGAGCCCTCAACCCCACTCACTGCCTGGTGCATTTTACATCACTTCAGATTCAACTAAGAGGGAGGGTATCACCTCCACCAGGAGGCCTTCTCTGTATACCTCTAATGGGCACACTGCCATCCGGCTAGGTGCCCCACCCTGGTATTCACATGATGCCCAATTCAAATCCCTTTCACTGCACTCACCTCTGTATAGGTCTAATCATACTTCCCCATAAAAATTAAGCTCCAGAACTCTAACACACAGTACATTATCTAACCTGTTAGATAATGCTTGATAAGTGCCCTGTTAGCACTTCTACACCTGTCCCCTAGGGTAGGGTCAATAAACGATAGTCCAGGGGCTACCTCCAACTCTATTTTTGTAACACCAGTGAGCCAAAAATGGCTTTTATATTTGTAAATGCTTAGACAAAAATTTTTTAAGGGTAGTGTTTTTTGGCATGTGAAAATGACACAAAACCAATTTCAGTGTGACAAAGTTTTATTAAAACCCAACTATGTTGATTCATTAATGTACTGTCTATGCCTGCTTTTAAACTGTACTGGCTGAGTAGCTGCAGAGTCTCAAATAGTTACTATCCAAGTATTCACAGAGAAAGTTTCCCATTCCGGCTCTAGAACTTCAATTTCCTTGACTACAACTTTCCTAGTCATCCCAGTTCAAGAACACTTTGTACTTATATTGGAAATGCAACGAAAATTCAAATTAAATAGAATCAAAATGACTGAAAGTGACTGGGGACAGAAGGTCAGTCTTCAGCTGTAAACAGAAATGTTCCTCATGATGAAGCTCTCTCCCAGCAGCAGCTCAGCTGGGACAGCTGAGGACATAATGAGCTTGGATGAATTCATTTGCAACTCGCTGGCACTTTATAATTTGGGGCAACTATTAAAAGTGACAAATAATAAAGATAATTCAAACTCACAAATAAGTTGGAAAAATTTGGTGTGCCCACAGAATTTCAAAGTCTCAAACCTCTAAACCCTAAGAAAGGAATTCTGTGTACAGACTGGCTACCTTTCTTTATTCATGTCTTTATAGACTCCAATTTGCATTAACTAAATAAAAAATAGTTTGCACCAAACTGGTAGGCAAGTGATACCAGTCAGCTTGTTTGGCTTTTGTAATTTTGGTCAAAGCAGAAGATTAAATATACTTAAAATAAAGCAGAGCACTCATGTGCTAAGAACTGGACCAAAGAGCTTTGATTGCCGGAAGTTATAAATGCACGAGGCCCAAAAAGGGAGAAGAAAAGACTTTGCTTATTTTTAAAATGTTAATTTGACTTCCTTCTCCAAATCCAGTTCCTTTCAATAGTCATTTCTTAAGCATCAAGTTGAGTGCCAGGCAGAGATGCTGAGAAAGGGTGAGTAAACTACTGACCTTTCTCTGAACTCACAGCCTAGTGAAGGCGAGAGACATGAAACTCAATAGTTAAAATTCAGTGTGAGCAGGACAGAACTAGAGGTGGGGAGAGAGCAACAGAGAGAAGACAATTAATGATGGATGTGGGAGAGGTCTGGTAAAGCCTCCAGGACAAAAGACAACACCTGACTTGAGTTATAAATGATGAAAAGGGTTGTAAGAGAGAAGGGAAGGAAACAGCAAGTCCTCTCAGGAGACCTGGAGAGCTACTATCATCAGAACAGGAAGTATGAATTCCAGAGGGTGAAAGGCAGTTAAAGTGGTAAATTGACATTTTAAAAGATTAAACTGAAGAAAGCCCCATCAAAGGAGTATGTTCAAAGTCTCAGCCCTCCAGGGCTAAGCATCAAGTATGGAAGAGCAAAGACTAGAAATGAGTTCCAACATCTTCTGAGAACTCCATGAAGACTTATGTCCATTTCCAGAGTGAAAGCATTTCCTTGGCAAAGCAGAGGCCAGTGTTTGTATGAAAAGGACCAATTAATGTTTATTTGAAAACTGCTACCTCACTTTTCCCAACACTAGCATTAGCTCAGCCCTAAAGGTTTATCAGCCCAACTAACTGGCTGAACTATACTTGCCTGATAATGCCTTAAAAAATCTAATCTCCTCTCTTAAAGAAACGCCAAGTAGAAGAAACTTCAACCGTAAAGGCAAGTTTTCTGAAAGAACTTGGATCAAGTGAAGTGGAATCGTGGAGAACGAACACCCCCATCATCATCTATACAGCAGACAGCAACGTGCTCTTCTCCGGTGCAACCTAAAGCAAGCCCCAGGTTGCTGAAGTCTCTGTCTAGCTACCCAATGACTCTAATTGCCTCATTGGGTTCCCTTCCTCTTTTCTCTCCCAGCATTAGATGACACCCATTTCACAGTGAATCATGCTACAGCTCAATCCTGTTCAAGTGGTTGTGATTATCTTTTACAATTCTCTATAATTGTTTAAACATAATAATGTTGGAACTAATATTTTCCTGCTAACTACCTGAAATGTAAGGCAGATACCCAGCAGTGCAACCTGCAACATTATGTTGCAAGGAAGGAAAACTCCTGAGTTTCTCCCCTTCTATTTCTTGGCACCCAGCTCCTTCTAGGTGCCCTTGAAGGACCTGCCATTGAGTTGGTGGCACCTAGCTCTGAAATGTGCCTCCTTACTCTTTAGTTCATCATTGGCGTCCACTGGATGCAAAGTATAGCTGATAAGCTATTCATTATGCAAACGCAAGTAGACAAGCTCAATGGCCACTCCCAGACAACATAATCATTTTAATTATACCTTCTATGTGAAGGGTGCACATTCACCCTCCCACCCCAGCACATCTGATTAGTGACCACAGGAGGAAGAATAGTGTATCTTTCATAGATAGGTCCTGGATATGTAGCTATTTTGTAAAAATGAAAATCTAGTGTCAAGGGATGAAAATAAATGGAAAAAAATGATTCATAGAATGTTACCAATCGTTTTTAGTACACAACTGACAATTGGTATTTGCAACACCCTTTGGAAAGTCATTTTTATGTTGAAGGAGGACTGTTATTAATCTTTGAACTTCCATGTGAATTTGAAGGACAGAACTTGTCACTTTGGATAATCAAAAATGTCAGCTGGAAGTCACTCTTGAACTTACAGGGAAATTCATTAGTTCCGACAGAAAGCAGTGTTTAGAGGCGGTAATTGCGTTTGCTGGTTGGTTGGTTTGCTTGTGCTGAAGGAAGGAGATACTAATATGAACCAATCTGATCTCACTTAATCCTTGGAAGTAGAAGCATAAACTACTGATGCTCCACAGAAAGAAATTATCTGTACAAAACATGGCTGAAAGGAAACAGTATCATGATTCACTGTTTTTCTAAATATTCATGACAATTAAATAGATTTAATATTTCAATACAATTTGAATGTCTAATTCATTGCAAATGTAACTTTCTGGTCCAGAATCAACTTGAAGAATTCACTTTCTTAATATAATAGCAAAGCATTAAGTAAGAGAACCATCACATCTACAAGAGAAACCTCACTGGTGTCAAGAACTCTGCTACTGGCATGTCACATCTCTAATTCAAATGCTGGCTTCAAATTCATATCAATTAATACAGAAGACCAGGTTCTTGATTTTGCAGAAAGAAGAAAAGATGAGCTTAAACCAGCATTTTGGTGTATAACAGCAAGCTTTAAAGAAATCTGTTTTCTATGAAGAACATAGACAGTTCATGTTGGTTTGAACAGTGAAGGCTCAAATCAGAAACATACATTCAATTGTACACACAAAATCCCTGTCCAAAGTCCACCATGAAGAAACCACTTTGCTGTGTTAAAGCTGCCTCAATTAATGCAGCTAAATATAGATTAATATTTTCCAAGTATTTCTAAATCACAAGGAAAGTACAAAAATCATGAACCAGGAACAAGGTGGCTGGAGAGCACAAGGAGTCAGTGTGCTCTTCTTTCACCTTTCCTGATTATTATACTTCCTCCCTTTAGTTTGCAGGGAAATAGGCCCTTCACAGCCTACACACTCTCCAGCAGGGCAATGAGCAAAGTCTTAGCAGATTCTTCCAATAAATGTTACCCAAAATGACGGGAAGAAAGGTCTTTGAATCTTTGGGGACTTTGAGCTCTAAAACTAGAAAGACTAGAATGAAAGGCTAGAGCCACATATTCAGAGCTTGCTAGAAGAAGTCATCTTCACAACCAGATAAAGAGTCCTCTGAAGATATGAGAAAATCCTGGACCCATTTGCTGTTGGACCAAGAATAAATCTTCAGCCTTCCTCATCCTTTTTCCTTCTATCGCATGAGGATCCAGCAAGAAGGACCTCACAAGACATTGGCACTTTGATCTTGGACTTCCAAGAATACATTGTCTGCTATAATGAATACATTGTCTGATCTGGAATGTGGGGATGTGGCAGTGTTATGGAAGGTAGGGACTGAACCCAGAAGCCAGTCTCACTTGTCACCCTGGAGTGTCCTGGCATCATCATAGCTCACAGCAACTCTTAACTACTCAGCCTTCTGAGCAGCTTGAACTACAGGGCACCATGAGTCTGGTGAGACAAGAATCCAGGCAACTCTGGCTGGTGGAATCTGCCTATAATCATCCCTTTGAGGACACAGGGAGTCAGTGAGAGACTTCTGTACCCCAAGAGGAGGACAAAAACAGTGGAAAACTGGCACAACAACTTAAAGAGCAAGATGAAGTGAAAAAGAAAATTAGGACAAGGAAACATATAAAAGAAACCACTCATAAGGAAGAATCAGCAGAAAACTCCTGGCAACATGAAAAACCAGTCCAGAGCAACCCCTCCAAGGACCATGAGGTAGCTATCACAGAGGATTCCACCGATAAAGAAATGTTAGAAATGACAGAAAGGGAATTCAGAATACACATGATGAAAACAATGAAGGAAATGATGGAAACAATGAAGGGAACTGCTAATAAAGTGGTAAATAACCAAAAGGAAATCCAAAAACAGAATCAAATAAGAAATGAACAATATGGAAAATGTAGAAAAAATACAGCAGAGCTGAAGGAACTAAAGCAGTCAATTAGGGAACTTAAAGATGCAATAGAAAGTATCAGCAACAGGTTAAACCATGCAGAAGAAAGAATTTCAGAGGTAGATGACAAAGTGCTTGAGATGACTCAGATAGTTAAAGAGACAGAAAAGAAGAGAGAGAAAGCAGAACGTTCACTGACAGAATTATGGGACTTTATGAAGTGTTGCAACAAACGAGTTATAGGAATCCCAGAAGGGGAAGAAGAATGCCCCAGAGGAATGGAAGCCATACTAGAGAATATTATAAATGAAAATTCACCAAATATCACTAAAGATTCTGACACACTCCTTTCAGAGGGATATTGGACCCCAGGTTACCTCAACTCTAACCAAGCTTCTCCAAGATACAATGTGACAAACCTGTCCAAAGTCAAGACAAAAGAAAAGATTCTGAAAGCTGCCAAGAGTAAGTGCCAGTTGATCTACAGGGACAAATCCATCAGGGTGACTGTAGACTTCTCTAATGAAACTTTCCTTTTTTTCTTTTTTCTTTTTTTTTATTCTTAAATCATAGCAATCTACATTAATGTGATCATGGGGCACCATACACTGGCTTTATACATCGTTTGACACATTTTCATCACACTGGTTAACATGGCCTTCCTGGCATTTTCTTAGTTATTGTGTTAAGACATTTATATTCTACATTTACTAAGTTTCACATGTACCCTTGTAAGATGCACTGCAGGTGTAATCCCAGCAATCACCCTCCCTCTGCTCATCCACCCCCCTCCCTCCCCTCCCTCTTCCCCATCCCCCTATTCTTAGGTTATAACTGGGTTATAGCTTTCATGTGAAAGCCATAAATTAGTTTCATAGTAGGGCTGAGTACATTGGATACTTTCCAAGCAAGAAGACAATGGTCATCTACCTTTAATCTACTTAAACGGAACAATTTCCAGCCAGAATTCTATATCCTGCTAAGCTAAGCTTTAAAATTGACAGAGAAATCAAATCATTTACAGATATACAAACATTGAGAAAGTTCGCCACAACAAGACCAGCTCTACAGGAAATACTTCAACCTATTCTACACACTGACCATCGCAATGGATCAGCAGTAAAGTAAGAACTCAGAAATTAAAGGACAGAACCTAAC
This sequence comes from Loris lydekkerianus, assembly GCA_963574355.1. Classification (NCBI taxonomy): domain Eukaryota; kingdom Metazoa; phylum Chordata; class Mammalia; order Primates; family Lorisidae; genus Loris; species Loris lydekkerianus. Next base: position 4,720 of record CAUYPK010066840.1, on the reverse strand, counting down.
CTCCACACTGATGCAAAAGATAAAACTAAGCAATGGACTCTCACAAAGTAAGATGAATAGAATACTACCACACTTATCAATTATCTCAATAAATGTCAATGGCTTGAATTCCCCACTGAAGAGACACAGATTGGCTGACTGGATTAAAAAACACAAGCCATCCATTTGCTGTCTGCAAGAAACACACCTGGCTTCAAAAGACAAACTAAAACTCCAAGTCAACGGTTGGAAGACAATTTTTCAGGAAAATGGAATTCAGAAGAAAAGAGGAGCTGCAATCTTATTTTCAGATACATGTGAATTTAAAGCAACTAAAGTAAAAAAAGACAAACATGGTCACTTTATATTGGTCTAGGGAAAAATACAACAAGAAGATATTTCGATTCTAAATATTTATGTACCCAATTTAAATGCTCCCAGATTCTTGAAACAGACCTTACTGTGAGCAATATGATATCTGATAATACCATAATAATGGGAGACTTTAATACTCCTCTTACAGAGCTGGACAGATCCTCTAAACAGAAATTAAACAAAAATATAAGAGGTTTAAATGAGACCCTAGAACAACTGTGCTTGATAGATGCATATAAAATACTCCATCCCAAAGATACAGAATATACATCCTTCTCATCACCCCATGGAGCAGTCTCCAAAATTGATCATATCCTGGGACACAAAACAAACCTCAACAGAATCAAAAGAATTCAAATTTTACCTTGTATCTTCTCAGACCATAAGGCATTAAAGGTGGAACTCAACTCTAACAAGAACATTCGACCCCGCACAAAGGCATGGAAATTAAACAGCCTTCTGTTGAATGACAGATGGGTGCAGGGAGAAATAAAACAGGAAATCATTAACTTCCTTGAGAACAACAACAATGAAGACACAAGCTAAAAAACCCTGTGGGATACTGCAAAAGCAGTTTTGAGAGGAAAATTTATTGCTTTCGATGCCCACATTCAAAAAAAAAGAAAGAGAGTGCATCAACAAACTCACAAGCCATCTTATGGAATTGAAAAGAGAAGAACAATCTAAGCCTAAACCCAGTAGAAGAAAAGAAATATCCAAAATCAAATCAGAGATCAATGAAATTGAAAACAAAAGAATCATTCAGAAAATTAATGAAACAAGGAGTTGGTTTTTTCAAAAAATTAATAAAATAGATAAACGTTTGGCCAGACTAACTAGAAATAGAAAAGTAAAATCTCTAGGAACTTTAATCAGAAATGATAAAGGAGAAATAACAACTGATCCCACAGAGATACAAGAGATCATCTCTGAATACTACCAGAAACTTTATGCCTAGAAATTTGACAATGTGAAGGAAATGGATCAATATTTGGAATCACACCCTCTCACTAGACTTAGCCAGGAAGAAATAGAGCTCCTAAACAGACCAATTTCAAACACTGAGATTAAAGAAACAATAAAAAAAACTTCCAACAAAAAAATGCCCTGGTCCAGATGGCTTCACACCAGAATTCTATCAAACCTTCAAGGAAGAGCTTATTTCTGTACTGCAGAAATTATTCCCAAAATCGAGGAGGAAGGAATCTTCCCCAACACATTCCATGAAGCAAACATCACTCTGATACCAAAACCAGGAAAAGACCCAACTAAAAAGGAGAATTTCAGACAAATTTCACTCATGAATATAGTTGCAAAAATTCTCAACAAAATCCTAGCCAATAGATTACAGCTTGTCATAAAAAAGTCATGCATCATGATCAAGTAGGTTTCATCCCAGGAATGCAAGGCTGGTTTAACATACGCAAGTCCATAAATGTTATCCACCGTATTAACAGAGGCAATCTCTCAATAGATCCTCTCAATAGATGCAGAAAAAGCATTTGATAAAATCCAGCATCCTTTTCTAATTAGAACACTGAAGAGTATAGGCATAGGTGGCACATTTCTGAAACTGATTGAAGCTATCTATGACAAACCCACAGGTAATATTTTACTGAATGGAGTAAAACTGAAAGCTTTTCCTCTTAGAACTGGAACCAGACAAGGTTGTCCTCTGTCACCTTTACTATTCAACATAGTGCTGAAGTTCTAGCCAATACAATTAGGCAAGACAAGGAAATAAAGGGAATCCAAACGGGAGCAGAGGAGGTCAAACTCTTCCTCTTTGCTGACGACATGATCTTATACTTAAAGAATCCAAAAGACCCAACCACAAGACTGCTGGAAGTCATCAAAAAAATACAGTAATGTCTCAGGATATAAACTCAATGTCCACAAGTCAGTAGCCTTTGTATACGCCAATAACAGTCAAGATGAGAAGCTAATTAAGGACACAGCTCCCTTCACCATAGTTTCAAAGAAAATGAAATACCTAGGAATATACCTAACAAAGGAGGTGAAGGACCTCTATAAAGAAAATTATGAAATCCTCAGAAAGGAAATAGCAGAGAATGTTAACAAATGGAAGAATATACCATGCTCATGGATGGGAAGAATCAACATTTGTAAAATGTCTATACTTCCCAAAGCAATCTACCTATTCAATGCCATTCCTATTAAAATACTAACATCATACTTTCAAGATTTGAAAAAAATGATTCTGCATTTTGTATGGAACCAGAAAAAATGCCGTATAGCTAAGGCAGTTCTTAGTAATAAAAATAAAGCTGGGGGCATCACCAGATTTAGGCTGTACTACAAAGCCATAGTGGTCAAGACAGCACGGTACTGGCACAAAAATAGAGACATAAATCTATAGAATAGAGAACCTATAGCTGAAACCAGTCTTGTATCATTGTTTGATTTTAAATAAACCAAACAAAAGCATGAACTGGGGAAAAGAATCCCTATTTAATAAATGGAGAATCCCTATTTAATAAATGGTGCTCGGAGAACTGGTTAGCCACATGTAGAAGACTGAAACTGGACCTGCACTTCTCACCACATCTAAAAATTGACTCCCACTGGTTCAGCACCTGTAGCTCAGCGGCTAGGGTGCCAGCCACATGTACCAAAGCTGGCATGTTCAAACCCAGCCCAGGCCCTCTCAAACAACAATGACAACTACAACCAAAAAATAGCCAGGTGTTGTGGTGAGCACCTGTAGTCCCAGCTACTTGGGAGGCTGAGGCAAGAGAATCACATTAAGCCCAAGAGTTTAAAGTTGCTGTGAGCTGTGTACTCTACCAAGGTCGACATAGTGAGACTGTCGTAGATGTTGGCCTTGGAAAATATTTTATGAAGAAAACCCCCTTGTCAATTGAAGCAGCACAAAAAATAAATAAATGGGCATGATCAAGCTGAAAAGTTTCTGCTCAGTTAAGGGAATAACAACTAAAGCAAACAGACAGCCTTCAGAATGGGGGAAGATATTTGTATGCTACGAATTTTATAAAGGGTGGGTAACTAGAATCTACAGAGAACTCAAGCAACAAAAAAAGAGCAAATAGCCCCATTTACAAGTGGGTAAGAGATATGAACAGAACCTTGCCTGAAGAAGAAGAATAGCAACAAACACATGAAAAAATGCTCATTGTCCCTAGTCATCAGAGAAATGCAAATCAAAACCACCCTGAGATATCACCTGACTCCTGTAAGATTAGCCCACGTCACACAGTCCAAAGCTGCAGATGTTGGTGTGGATGTGGAGAGAAGGAAACACTTTTACACTGCTGGTGGGACTGTAAACTAATACAACCTTTATGGAAAGAAGTATAGAGAATTCTCAAACAGCTAAAAGTAGACCTTCCATTTGATCCTGCAATCTCATTAGTAGATATCTACCCAGAAGAAAAAAATATCAATTTAGCATAAAGACATTTGCACTAACTAGGGTGTTTATTGTGGCATAATGCACAATCACCAAGACGAGGAAGCAACCCAAGTGCCCCTTAACCCATGAATAGATTAGTAAACTGTGGTGTATCTATACCATGGCATACTATTCACTCATAAAACAGTTGGAGACTTTACATCTTTTGTACTTATATGGATAGAACAGAAGAACTTTCTTCTTAGAGAATCACAAGAATGGAAGAACATGTATCTAATGTATTAAATACTAATATGAGGCCAATAGATAAAGAACTACACACCCATATGAGGAAAAAAAACAAATGAATTCAAGTGTGTGTGTGGGGGGAGAGATGGGAAAAGGGAGAAGAGAGAGGAGAATTGGTTAACTCTTACCTAAGGAGTGAAATGGATACAGCATACCCCCTCATCTCTGGGTGAAGGGCTCAGCTACAACTTGAACTTCACCTAAAAAATGCAAACAATGTTACCTAACCATCTGTATCCTTATATTAATCTAACATAAAATAATAAAAAGAAAACAGAGAATTTTTCAGATAAATCAGAATGTTTTTCTAACATGAAGGCCTAAATAAATGACCGCACACAGACCACAGAGTATCTATAGTGATGACCAATGTTTTCAATCTTTATTTTTGTATTTGGTTCAGGAATGCCGCATGGAATATTATGCATAAAGAACCTGACACTCCCTAACTAGCTACATAAACTCAAAACTTTTAGAAGTGATTAAGGAATACAGCAATGTCTCAGGCTACAAAATCAACACCCACAAATCTGTGGCCTTTATATATACCAACAACAACCAAGCCGAGCAAACAGTCAAGGACTCTATTCCTTTCACAGTAGTGCCAAAAAAGATGAAATATTTGGGAGTATACCTAACAAAGAACGTGAAAGATCTCTACAAAGAGAACTATGAAACTCTAAG
>CAUYPK010066837.1:0-74010 GCA_963574355.1 Loris lydekkerianus | reverse complement strand
GTGTGCACACTGGGCCCTAAACTCAACGGGAACCTCCTCAGCAACAGTGTGCACACTGGGCCCTAAACTCAACGGGAACCTCCTCAGCAACAGTGTGCACACTGGGCCCTAAACTCAACGGGAACCTCCTCAGCAACAGTGTGTACTCTGGGCCTAAACTCAACGGGAACCTCCTCAGCAACAGTGTGCACTCTGGGCCTAAACTCAACGGGAACCTCCTCAGCAACAGTGTGCACTCTGGGGCCTAAACTCAACGGGAACCTCCTCAGCAACAGTGTGCACTCTGGGCCTAAACTCAACTGGAACCTCCTCAGCAACAGTGTGCACACTGGGGCCTAAACTCAACTGGAACCTCCTCAGCAACAGTGTGCACTCTGGGCCTAAACTCAACGGGAACCTCCTCAGCAACAGTGTGCACACTGGGCCCTAAACTCAACTGGAACCTCCTTAGCAACAGTGTGCACACTGGGCCCTAAAACTCAACGGGAACCCAGCAAGTGTGAAAACATCTAGTAAATGGACTTGCTGAGGAGTGTTCAGGCTTCAGTTTTTTTGTTGTTGGGGTTTTTCTGTCTGTCTGTTTGTTTTGTTTTTGCAGAATTTCTCTCTCAATATAAAAATACCAACAGGTACAAGAGAAAAATGAAATTGTTTTCCAAAGTCAGTAAAATAGCCCTACTCTTGAGTCAGACAATAATGGCTTCTAAAAATGTTTAAGTAAAAAAAAGAAAACAGTTTAAGAAAGTAGAAGAAATAAAAGATCAAAACAATCTGGACAGCCCTGACCCACTGCTCTTTCAGGAACGTTTGTTCACGATCTCATCCCAGACGTGCGCTCAGCACCCTGCAACCCCCGCTGTGGACTCCGTCACCCAGGATGGGGATGGATCACACACAATGCTCGCGTGCTTTAGTGACAAATCTGTAAGAGCCACCAGAAGTCAACAGGAAAGTAATCTGAGATCCAAAAACCACTTTATTTTCAAGAAAGCCGTCCATGAACACAGCAAGGTCGGCCTGGGCAGACTCCGCTCTCCGCAGCTAAGTTAGGGGCATCTGCTGAGTCCCAGTCTTCACGCTTCGTTGATGCAACAGGAAGGGAGGGGAGGAAATGAAGAAACCATTCCTTCACTTGAAGGTCATCTAAAAACACCAGGAACTGGACAGCAAACGGCACGGTTGAGATGTGACACTGGTTGGTGAAGACGCGCTCCCGCTCTGCGCTCAGCGCCACATCACTGTCATCTCAGACTCTCAAAGCCGGTTTCTGAGAGTCCTGAGACTGCCGGCTACTGCCACCACTGCCCTTTTCCTTTAATGGCCGACATGACCATATTTCATCACATCCCTGAACCCAAGCTCTGTATCTCCACATTAAATAAAGAGCACCTTCCCCAGAACACTAAAAGCAACACTGCATGATTTAAGGGGACAAGAACACAAAAAAAATCTTTCCGTGTTCTTTACACTCGAGTATCCCCTCATCTTGTAATGCTGTAAACTGTAATTCAATTCATGGGATGCTCCCCCTGAAGACAGTGTCCCTTTAAGGACAGGCGAGTCGTGAACCAGGATGACAGGTGAAAACAAAGACTGACTGGCCACCAGTGCCCTTGGTGCCGCTGCATCTGTGTCTTACCACGCGCGTTCTATTTTCAAAAACATACAAGTTAAAATCAGCTATGAGAACAGAAACAGTGCTTCAACGCCTAAGTAAGGATTATATACTTACCTCACAAATTATTTCTAAACATCACTTGAACATTTTGTGCCTTTTCTTCAAGATCTTAAGGTGCATACTGTCCTATGTGATAGGATCTGAAAGATAAGAAAATCTGATTAGAAATTTATGATAGAAAAGTACTGAACATATCTTAGGGTATGATTTTTAGGGCAAATATAAGCAACATAACACAACACTTTACACATAAAGTTCTATCATTCAGAACTATCCTTAACTGTGAAATCATCGCTCGGCTAAGTTTTGATTCCTAGGTATATTGATAATCCTAGAAATTAAGCAATTTATTTTAAATGTTTCCATTTTGCCCTTTTGCTCTTTCAGCCTCAGTGTTAAATACAAATCTATAAGCCAAAATCCCTCCAGAAAGGTCCCCAGAGATAATCCTGACCAGATCTGACTAGCCCGTACCTCTCCCAGCAGCCAACAGGCTTCCTAGGGAGTAAAAGAATTATAGAGAATTACAGAAAAGGCAGGAGAGAAAGCCAGAGAGGAACAGGTGCTGGGTGGACCTGCAGCCTTGCCGGGTGGGCGCAGGAGCCAGGCTCTGGGACCGAGGGTGGGCACCCACCCAGTGTGCTTTTCCGCACGGCTCCCCCATGGCTCTGAGAATGCTGGCACATGGCGGGAGTAAAGAAATCCTCTCTTGAAGACTAATCTGGCCTGAGAGAAAAGATAAAAATGGCCCCAACAAAAAGGCCAATTCACTGCAAGGCTTCTCCAAGATAAGGGCCACCAGGGGATACCCTACCAGTGGACAGAGAAGTTCTAAATGCTTGTCACAGCTCCATTATAAACATGAAGAAAGCCCAAATATGTCTCATGAACAAGGCTCAAGAAAGAAACAAGGAGAGGAATTCAGAAGAGGCAGATGCCTCGGAGAGACTTCAACAAGCACATAACTCTACTGACTATTCTGAAAAATAAGAGAAAAGATGTTATCTGTGAAAGAAAAGGAGGAACTGCCTGAGTACTTCCTGGTTATTGAAAAATAGAAACATGACAGAATTTTAAAAATTTAAAAATAGGATTGGACAAGCACTTGTGGAAATCTCCCAGAAAGGAGAACAAAGAGGACGAAGAGAGCACCCTAAGGAGAGCGTATAGGACAGAATGGGGTATGGCGCCAGGGCGTCCGTCCACCTTCCAAACGCAGAGGTCTGCAGGGGCCTCTGCAGGAGAGGGCAGGTGCTGCGGACTCTGCCCCACCTGGCTGGCTCCTCCGCACCCTCCAGAGTCCCTCTGCGTAAGCAGACCCTCCTTGCCGCTGTCTGCTGTGTGAAACAGCCCGACTGCACCTGCAGCTGGAACTGGGGAGGGCAGAGGGAAAGAGGCTGGGGGAGAGGTGGGCAGTGTCTCCTGATAGCCTAGAGGCGCTCACTCTCCAGCCTCCAGTGTGCCCTGCTGCTGGCTGCTCTGAAACCCCCTAGGGCGTATGGGACAATCTCCTGTCCCACCCAGGCCTTTAGCAAATACTGACACACCAGGGGTTACCTATTTCCAGCTCTGAATCCCTTCTGGACTTCTTAATAACAAATGTGGCCAGGAATCCCAAACTGTTTACAGTAATGGAGGGGAATTATAAATATTTCTTTATAAATAATAAATAATAACTTTATTCAAGTATCTATGCAATTGTCAACAACTTTAAATGCTTAATAATACTTTGAAGTATTTTCCAAAGAGTTTATCTTAGCAATGTTATAGAATCAAAAACTGGTTTGCAAAATACAGGACTACCGATTGCAGGCATTAATCTACACTAGAATTTCTAGAATGAGACCAAATCCCCATTGCTTTAAAAAAATTTTTAAACCAATACAATAACCACTTTGAAAAGTGGCCTGGCACTTTCTCAAACGTAAACACCTGCCCCGTGACTCAACAATTCCACTTCTAGATATTTAACTAAGAAAAAAAATATGAATATAAAAACTTGTACAAAAACTATTCACAGCAGCTTTATTCGTAATATCCCCAAACTAGAAACAACCCAAATAGCAACAGGAGATGAATAAATAAACTGTGCGTTCATACAATGGTGTACTTCTGAGCACACAAAGGAGAAAATACTACTGATACGATCACCAACACATCTCAAAAATAGTGAGCTAAAGGAAAGCAGGAGACACAGAAGACCATGCACAAGGGGCTCCACCCGAACAAACCAGGCAAACTAACTTATTTTGAAAGAAATTGGTGCAAGGGTTTGAGCACAGGAAAAACGAAGAAGGCTGAAAGTTACATGCTGAGTTGATGGAAGGGAAGGTGGTCACACAGATACGCGCACTTGTCAAAACAAAATTCAGTGAGGTATCTTTAAAAACCCAAGAAGCTGTATACTTAAGAGTTCGAGACCTGCGCAGAAGCAAGACCCCGTGTCTAAAAACTAGCCAGGCTTTGTGGTGAGTGCCTGTAAGCCCCAGCTGCTGGGGAGGCTGACTTGAGCCCAAGCATCTGAGGTGCTATGAACTATGATGCCACAGCAGTCTCCCAAGGGTGACAAAGTGAAGCTGTCTCAAAAAAAAAAGCCTAAGAGAAAAAAACACCCAGCAAAGGTACACAGGGCAGGGTGAAGGTGAAAAGGGTGCAGCAGAAGGCAAGTCCCAGGCAGCTGCGCAGACAGCTGCTGTCTTCCTATACAACCTGCATTTGTGAGTCAAGACCCTGTTCTTACATTTACTTTTATCTGTAACTTCAAGCAAGTTTCTTAAGCTTTCCTCCTTTTTCCCTTGACTATAAACAGGAGATATATTCTCATAAACACACTAAGAACAAGTAAACAAAAGGGGTAGTATTCTTTGGTGATCAGTTACTACAAAAAAGAATCAAGATGTAATTATTTTTTTACTACTGCAATACTAAGAATGTGTCCCTGGAGTCTGATATGCACGTTTCTATCAAAATACTGTTTAAAGTTGTCATTGCTTTACTATTTGTATACCCACTAAGGACCTATAAAAAACAGAAATAAGTGAATCTCTGTTTCAAGCACGGAAGTAGTTAGTACACAGAGCAAAACCAAACCCCAGTGAGAGACATCTACCTAACTCAGACCTGGGGTGAGGGTGTCCACACACACACTCTCAGCGAGGCTGCAGGAGTCAGGAGCCAGCAAAGTGGGAGTCAAGCCTTGTAAATAATGTGCTAAGCACCGTCCCCAAATCAGGAGTAGAGTTGATAAGGGAGAGGGATGACAGCAGCTCATTCTGTTTGGAGGATCCAGAGAAGTGTCAGTAGAGATGACAGCATGGAAGGGCCCTGGGGATCAGCTAGGTACAGGCAGTAAGAGAGGACAACCACACGGTGCCAGGCAAGGTGAAGCTCGGGATTCCTTCCAGGGCAGTATAGCTATCCTGTTCTATGGTACTGAGATGGGACACATGACATTATGAACATGCCCAAACTCTCAGAACCTTATAACACAGTGAATTTTAATGTATGCAAATTTAAAAGATCATTTAGGAGGTCAGGGATCTCAGGATGAAATCCAGACTGTGACAAAAGACTAACTGTATGACAAACACATGAAAAAATTTTCTGCAGGAGGCAGAAAGGGTGTCAACTTGAGAAACTCAGGCAGTGAGAGGGATCTAGCAGAATAAAGGCGACAGCAGTCTCTAGCACAGTGTTTTAGCTGTTTCCCACAGACTGTGATAAACAATTGTGAAACCATCATACTAATACTCTGGACAGCAGAGGGTAAGAGCCAGGCTTCTCATAGCTGGAGTGGAAGGCTCCAGATCAGCAAGGCAGGAGGCTAGAATGACCACGTGGGAGTCAATTAGAGGTGGACACCTGAGCATGAACTCACATTTAGTACAGACACGGTCACATGTTTCTACATGTGTGGATGGCAGTGTATACCGGGCGGGCATACACAAAGGTTTACCTGCCCCCTTGGCAGAGAGGGCCTGGGAGCCACACCCCAAAGGCCACCAGTTTATCTAATACCCAGGTCTTGGTTGTAAGTTGTGGTACCACTCTCCACTAAAATAAAAGGAAGCAGGACTGAGGCAGAAGTACACAAGATGAGCCTAGAGCATCTTGTATTGCCAGAAAGACGTATTCAAAACGCATACACACACGTATATGACGGGGTATGTCAAAGGGACATAGGAACTAACCTGAAGAGCTCTCAGTGGCCAAAGGTAGGACAATTTAAGCAAAAAAGATAAAACAGGCATGATAACCCAGAATAAAAAAAAAATCCATGAGTCCATACTGATTAAATAAATAACTAAATAGGGAGAATACAGTAGAAGTGACCCCCTCCTCGAGTTGACCTAATTCTCATAGATTGGACATGCACCACATGTGTGTGTCAGTACAGTAGGCCTTGTTCCTTATGCTGACCAGTTGGTTACAGTCCTCTGGGAAGTCAACTTACAGAGGTTCTGCTGCACACAAATCTCCTGCTGGGTGGGGGTCTCCACACCCCTCAGTGTGGCTGTGCCCAGTGATGTCCTTCCCAAGACAAAGCGTGAAAAGGGGGGGGGGGTAACTTTACTGTGTACAAACTGACAAACATACCCTTAGCCAGGAGACCAAGGTCATTGACAGTGGAGTACTGTTGACGGCACAGAGCCTGGATATAAGATGAGTTAGGCTGGGGAAAACTGCAGCACCAAAGCTCTAACTCCACCTGGCAAACAAACGCAGCCTCAGATAGCCTACCACAGTCCGCTGCTGTAATTATGCTCCTCGGTGCTCCCGCCATCAAATTGCAATCATAAAATATTTAGTATGCTGTACAAAACCAAGATTTTCTTCTCAAATTACTAAATCTAAAGAACAGAATATCAACTTTCAAGGAAAGAAATATCAGAATATTAACCCAACTGAAGTCAAGTCTCAGTAATATGCTAGCACATCATCCACGCTGTGAATAATAAGTAACCTTACTTAACCTTTCTAGAAAGGCCTTTTATAATAAAATATTTAATCACAGTCCAGGCAAGGAAGGTTGCACCTGCAATCCTAGCACTCTGGGAGGCTGAGGCAGGATGATCCCTTGAGCTCAAGAGTTCGAGACCATCTCATCTCTACTAAAAATAGACAAATTAGCTCTTTGTGGTGGGCAAACACAGAGCTAACCTTTTTTTCTAAACTCCTATACTCTCAGCTACTCGGGAGGCTGAGGCAGGAGGATGACTTGAGCCCAGGAGTTTGAGGTGGCTGTGAGCTATGATGACACCACTGCACTCTAGCTCAGGCAACAGAGTGAGTGAGACTGTCTTAAAAAAATTTTTTTTTAATCACTCTAAAGTGATTAAAAAGTGATCTGCACTCAGACATTGCAGATCAAAATATGGCAAACTGAAAGAACACACAAACCAGACAAGGAAACGGACCCAGCACAGCAAACACCCCTCTCGTGAGCAGGCGTGGTGGGCAGCAGGGGGCATAATGGTGTATCTCCTTCACACACATCGCCTCCTCCAGAGAGATCTGAGCACTGGGAGGACCCAGGCCTCCTCCTTTCCCCTTCATCTGCATAAGGGTATCTCAGGCCCAGGAAGTTTAGAAAAAAAAAACAAACCCCTATATCTGGAAAACTCCCAACTGCTAATGTACCAGTGAGCACCTATACCCAACTGGCTTCTCAGCAACTCCACTGCAGGGCGGAACCTCCCTCCAAACTGTTCTGACCCCATCTCCCCCATCTCCATAAGCAATGTCACACCATCTAGCTACTGAGGTCAAAACCCAAGCACTCACCCTCCACTTACCTTTTCCCCCCACCTCCAACCCATCAGCAGGCCTGTGGCTGTACCTCCAAAACTCATCCCAAACCTACTTCTTCACACAGGTCACTTCCCCCCCCCCCCCAATCAAAGTACATGAGCACCGGCGCACTCAGATCACCTACAAGCCAGGCCTTTCTGCTTCTACTTAAGAATCCAGTCCTCCCATTCAGCACCCAGTGTGGCCGTGCACAGACAGGAACCAGAACAAGGCACTCCCCTGCCCGCACCCATCAATGACTGCCTGTTCAGTTAGTTAGAATAAAACCCAACAGCACCACACCACACAGCTATGGTCCCTAAACCCACCCCACCCCGAGCCTGCCGACCACCCTTCCTACCCTCCTGTCTAGCTGTCTTGTTCTTTTGTCATCACCTTGAGGAATGTTCTAGTAACATCCCAGCATGCCCCAGCACACTACGAAGTCCACAAACATTTGTTGAGTGAGATAAGTAGGGGAGGGAGGGTCAGGGTTAGGGTGGGGAAAACTGCAGCACTGAAGCTCTCACTCCACCCAGCAAACGCAGCAGCCAGGGAGACACAAAAAAAGAGGACATGAAGCCCAGAGGCACAGGAGAGGAAGTGAGATGACAGGACGGAGGAGAGGACTGGGTCAGAGGCAGGGGAGCCGGGAGACGAGCAGAGCAAAAGGGCGAAGGGGAGAAGGGGAGGAAACAGAGAAATCCCAGTGTGCAGGGAAGTCTCCACCTCAGGTTCAGAAGACCCCTGCATGGTCCCTCACCCACAGCATGGAGGCAATGGGGGGGGGGGGGTGTCTCCAGGAAATGCTGCACGGGTACCAAAGGTCTCACTGTGTCCCCTACTAGAGCCACTGACCTGAGAGTCAAATGGAGCAGATTTTTTTTTTTTTAAATCCAGCATGGTAACTAAACCCTCACGAACTGTAAATCTGGAAATAAGAACCCTGGGGGAAAAAAAAAAAAAAATCCAGTACCTGGAGTTCCAAACCTCTTTAAATGTCCTTCCCAGGAAATGACTGAGCCTGAGTCAGAGTGGAATTCCCGACCCCTGCCATGCCTTCCTACATACGGCCTCTCTGTTTAGCATGAAGTGCACTTTTGTAACATCAGTTTCACCAGAATTCAGAATACTATGAAAATTTGATATGCTAGTAATATATTTAGTTCTGGTTACAAGTTAGGGACAATGTTAAGATATTTGAGAGTGAAAGGAAAGGCTGTTTTCTGAACATCTACTATGCACCTAGCTTTTAGGGTGATGGTGCACACATGATTCATTTAATCCCACCACCACCCTCAAAGCTAGGCACTATTACTAGGTCATTTTCAAAATTTAGTCTTCCAAAGAAGTTAAGCAACTCACTCAAACCCTCCGACATTAAAGGCGGAGTCAGGACTGTTTTGACTCCAAAGCCAGCCGCCTTCTACTAAAATACGGCCTCCCCAGCACTCAGTTGTAGAGAGGACTTTCTGTAATGAATAAACTGAATATGGGAAATAAGGAAGCTAAGAGTTCAAAACATTTCGATAAACTATAAAAGCCTGTCTCGAGAGGGACTGGAAGCTTCTCTAGCTGACTGCCTCTCCTCACTGGGTGCTGGGACTGCACCACTCCCCAGTGAACCAAACCTCTGGCTTTACACAGAGCTAGCCTTTTTTTCTAAATCAGCAACATTCCTCATTCACCTTTAAACCTCTCCAGGGGTCCTCAAACTATCCCTGTGGGCCACATGAGGCGGTGTGATTGTTATTTGTTCCCGTTTTGGTTTTTTACTTCAAAATAAGATATGTGCAGTGTACATAGGAATTTGTTCATAGTTTTTTTTTAAACTATAGTCCGGCCCTCCAACGTCTGAGGGACAGTGAACTGGCCCCCTGTTTAAAAAGTTTGAGGACCCCTGCTAGACACAACCTTCTCCTTCACTTCACACTTGCAGTTCTAACTCTCTTCCCCTTTCCCACAACCCAAGTTGAGGCAGCCCTCATGTCCAGCCGTTACCTCTGCAGAACTCCAACCTCGAAGGTTACCAGGTTCCAGTGACCCTCTCCATGTCTCCCTCCAGGAGTTATCGGAAATCACAACACTGGTCATGAGATCACAGCACAGGTCACAAGATCAACCTGCTCCCAAACCTTCTAGGGTTGCCTGTAGTAGTCAAGGCTCTGAATCTGGCTCTTCCGACCTTTCCAAGCAATCTCACCGCTCTCTTCACACAGTGCTCATTTTGATTCCCTAAACGCCTCACTACTTGCATTTCTGTGCCTCTGCTGTTTCCTCCAATTAGAATTCTTTGTCTCTCTCTCTTTCTGATTCCCTCTCTTTCTGCCTAGCCAAACCATCAGTTTTTAAGTACTACTATCTATAAGGCACTGCAGAATACAATGTTTTCAAAACTGAAAGGTACTGTACCAAAATAAGGAATTGCCTGGGCCTCATAAGGAGTCTAGATTTTATTAGGGAATTAATAGGATTCTACTGAAATATTTTTCAAGAATGGAATGGAACTTAGTAGCAAGGAGGGCTAAAATTAGCAGAAGAAAATGTTTGTACACAGAGGCAAAGGAGCCAGCAAAAGAAAAATCGAGGAAGCAGGAGACAGCAAATGATTAGGTCACAGCCCCTTAACTGAAAGGCCAAAGCAAACAGGAGAGTTACCATCAGGAAAGAGGGACTTTCTTTCTCAAGAGGCAAGAGGAAGAATATTCAGAAATATTTTAGTTAGAAGGAAACTGAGGTTGAGAGAGCTCCCCTGATGGCCTGTGTCTCCTCTATAAGTTAGAAGGGATATTCATTCATCAATGGCAAAGCAAAGAGTACACTGCATCTCCAAGTAGGAAGCGGACTCGGAAAGGAAGGAGTCTTTATAGTGAAGAATTTAACCTTACCCAGAAAAAATGTCTGGCCTTTGCTCTCTGCTAACAATGATTTAGGGTGTGGTCTGGCCACATTAGAAAGACCAATGATGTGATTTTAGGGTGTAGGCTATGGGTCACATATTCTCAGTCTATCTGTGGAAACTGAGACCAACTATGTGGGCAATCATGTCTAAGTAATGGAGCTCCAATAAAAACTGAACACCAAGACTCAGATGAGCTTCCCTGGCTGGCAGTACTCCATACACACATACATTGCCACACATCAATGCCAGGAAAAAAAGGTTTTCTGACTCCACAGAAGGGAGAGGACAACAGAAGGTTCCCCATTTGGTACTTCTCTTGACTCCACCCTGTGAACTTCTTCCCTTGACTAGTTTTAATTTGCAGCCTTTCTCTGTGGTGGGTGCCTGTAGTCCAGCAACTTAGGAGGCTGAGGCAAGAGGACCGTGTGAATCCAAAAGTTTAAGGTTGCTTTGAGTTATAACACCGCAACACTCTACCCACAGAGTGAGACTGTCTCAAAAAACAGACAAACAAAAAAAATTGTTCTTGCCCAGGCTAGAGTACCATGGCATCAGCTTAGCTCACAGCAATCTCAAACTCCTGGGCTCAAGCAATCCCAAGTAGCTGGGACTACAGGAGCCTGCCACAACACCCCTCTATTTTTTTCTATTTTTAGTAGAGATGGGGGTCTTGCTCTTGTTCAGGCTGATCTCCAACTCCTGAGCTCAAGGGAACCATCTACACTGGCCTCCTAGAGTGCTAGGTTACAGGTGTGAGCAATGGCACCCAGCCAACAAGGTGACTTTAAAAAAGGTGACTTAAAGAAAAAGCTGTGAGATATCACCAAATAGATTAGATTCTCCATGTATGAGGTGAACAGTTTAAGAAGAAATAATTACCCAAATCTATGGACCTATTTGAGACAGTAACAATAGCACACATGACAAATACATGTGCTACACTAAGCAGATTGCAAGCAATTACTGTAGCATGTATTTGGACAGCACTGTGCACAGGCTATACACTAAAAGAAGCTACAAGGCAGGCAGCCGCCTCAACAGTTTCTCTCTTACGCTACAAATTTAACTGCCACAATAAATTGGTTATTTATAAGCTAATAAAGTGAATCTATCCGACAGCAAAAATTGACTTAGTTCTAGAAACAATGACACCTCAAGAGAGATGAGCATTACTGCCCTAAAGGCTGACCTGACTGTCCCAGATATCCTTTCAGGTAACTACGGCCCAAGGATCATTGACGTGGGGCAGGTGGAAATACAACAAGGAAGACCGGCAAATAATAAAAAAAGTTTAAATATGTAAAGGGGAAGGAAAAACAGGAGCATTCAGGAAGGCACAACGCGACATTCAAGAAAGCTCATTTGTAACACATGCCTATAAAAACACTCTCTACAGTTTACAGAAGGGTTTATAGCCAATCTTTAACAATAACCCCATCATTAGCCACAGTGGGGAAAACCGTGTCTGGAAAAGCTAAGTGTCACGACCAAGGTCAGGCAAAAGGCCTGAGCTGCAATTTGGGAGAGATCAACCGAGGAGCGACAAGGAGACACCGGGAAGGGAAGTCAGGTGCGGGCACAGAGGTGCCCCCAAGGAACTCCAGAAGGTCGCAGGCACGCGGCGGGGCGGAGGACAGGGAGCAGTGGGGCTGAGGAAGAGCACGCCGGCGGCGGGGAGTGGCCGAGAGAGCCGGGCAGGAGCAGCCGGCCCGGCCCAGCCGCTGCACTCACCCGAGGCCCGGGCGGGGTCGCCCGGCGCTGCGGCTCCTCCTGGTCTGCGGCGGCGGCGGCGGCGAGTGCAGCGGCCGAGGCAGGGACGCATCATGCGGCCGCGCTCATGGCCGGGCCGGAGCGGGCCCCGCGGCTCGGCTTGGTCCCCTCGGTCCCACCGAGCCGGTAGCACCGACGCGGCCGCGGAGCCAACGCCGGAGCGCAGAGCCCTGGCTGGAGAGCGGGGCGGTGCGACCCCCGGAAGCGAACCTGGCGAGGTCAGCGGCGTCGCGCGTGCGCACCACTAGCCGCGCGGCTCCGGCCCGGGAGAGGGAGGCTTGAGGCGGTTTGCAGAGACGTGGAGGGCAGAGTTCGTCTGGACGGAGGCACTTACGGACTCGGAGTTCCTTGGGAAAAGGTATCTGTTAATCTCAAGACTCCCTGGACAAAAGAAAGTGATCCGTTCTGCGGAGCTCCGGAAGAGAAAGAATGGGGCCTACGGGCTGCCGCAAGGTCCAAGCCGCGCCGCTAGGCTGTCAAACGCGGTACGGAGTTCCCGCGCCGCGGGGACCCGAGCTTGCGGCGGCCTCTTACAGCCAGCTTTAGGTGTTGCCTGTCGGGTGTGCAGGAATGAGAAGTAAGGAAATGGGAAAATAAGGGAACAGGAGTGGAAATGACTGAGCCAGAAAGCAGTTGGGCAAAGGGAGAAGCTCCCTGGACTGGGCATTGAGGCCTGACCCCTGGGGTCCGCTGAGCCTCCGCTAGGCCATGGCTACGATCCCTTCCAGATGATAAGCCCTAAGTTTTTTGAAAACAGAAACATGTATTTAATTTCTTCGGATTACCTGTCATACTGGGACAGTTTCTCCAGGGCTGGGAAGTAGGCGCTCGATTAGCGTTCGTTGTTAAACTGGTAAGTAGTGTGTGTTGTTTATAAGATTGGTGAACGCAACAATGAGAGCTGAGCGCTGTCTCGGACTGACCCTGTCTGCAAACCGCCTTCTCACGTTTTACCAAAGTTCTTGTTCCCAGAAACTCTTAATCCAGCCGGAATTTTGGAAGTAAAGTATGCATTAAATTATCAAAAGTCCGGCTTTAAAAGTGTAAAATTTATGTGACTGTGTCTTGTGCATCTGTATATTGGGAAGGGTGCGATGCATCCAGTCAACCCACCCAGGGCCTCCTACCTCTGGTATCTGAATCCTTAAGGAGGAAGCCCTTCAGTCAAAGGCCAGTTCATTTTGCATATGCTCCAAGAAAGAATGGTTATCTCCGGATAACACCAAGACTGTGAGCGGCCACTATGCTTGGGGTGCACTTGCTATTAGCAATGCTAAGAGCATATCTTTTTAAAAAAAAAAAAAAAAAAGGTAAAAGCATGACTTTCATACAAATATAAGATGAGTATGTGTCAAAGATTTAATTTAACTAAATTAATGAGGAGGGCATATGTCCGATGCTACAATTTGTTCCGAGATGAATCCAGAAGGTAAACACAGGCAGGCAGTTTGCTTAATAAATGCCAAACTGCCTTCCTCCACAGTGGGGAGGGGAGGTAATTGAACTTCTACCAGGCAAGATTCATTCGTATGTCTAATGTCGATTGGCATTGCTACCAATTCTCTACAACTTCTAGAGTTATAGATAGCTTAAAGACACAAAAAAGACCCCATGGAATCAGAAAACCCGGAGGGTGTGGTAGATAATACCTGCTTGTTCAAACTGGAATATGTTACATCAAAATATTCCTCTTTGACATAAAATATTTTGAGATGAAGGCAATTAAGAAGGAGCAAAGACTCTTCTTTACTGGAGGTACTAGACTCTTTTTTTTTGAGACAGTCTCACTATGTCGCCCTATGTAGAGTTCGTCACAGCTCACAGCAACCTCTAACTCTTGGCCCTAAGTGATTCTCTTGCCTCAGCCTCCCAAGTAGCTGGGACTACAGGTGCCTGCCACAACACCTGGCTATTTTTTAGTTGGAGTTGTCACTGTTGTTTTAGCAGGTCTAGGCTAAGCTCGAACTTGCCAGCCTCAGTGTATATGGCTGGCACCCTACTCACTGAGCTACAGGTGGCTAGTGGAGACACTAGACTCTTAATAGCCCAGAGGAATCTGTAAACAACCTGACTCTATTGTTTCCTCCCATATATAAACATTTCCTGCTTTCCTTTGCCCTGTCTTTCTCTCCATATTTATTGCTGTTTGTGGAAGATTCTAGGTAAACCTGAATTCTAAGGTGCCCCTTTGAGCATCTGGTAGATAAGACTATGTAGATTTATGACAAACACAATATAAAGCTCCATTTTGGGTTGGAAATAAACGTTTCAAGATACTTCTCTTTGATGTTACCCATTTTGCTGCTGCTCCAGCCATGGTGTATCAAAATACTTATGAAAAAAGATGTTTTGAAAAAACACTGCTTTTAAAATCTGCTTCTAGGAAAAATCAATTTTCATCCCTTGACAGTGCCGCACCGTGAGCCCGCCATCTTGTTTTCCAACAATTCCACTCTTATCAAACATCTCCATCTCTTTCTCAACACTATTGATATGTGGACTTCTGTAAGTCATTTCCCTTCTCTAAGCCTCATCTTTTAAAAAGAAATCTCTAAAATATGAAATTAGACTTGATATTAAGGTTTCTTCCTATTTTAAGACTATGTTTCAAAAACAGTTTTTTACCTCTCCCTGATTTCACTGAGGGCCTAGGAGCAGACCTAGGGCCTCTCCCTGATTTCACTGAGGGCCTAGGAGCAGACCTAGGGCCTGACCTTTCATATTTGTGCAAGGATATAGAACATTCCATGTCAAGGGTTAATTTTGTTTCCCCCTCAGACAAAAACCAAACTTTCAGGAGCTAGTTTCCAGCTAGGCACTTAGATGCTCAGCCTCCTTCAAAGTGAATGCAAATTTAAAGTTGAAGGAGATACCATTTTTTACCCAGTAGACTGGCTAAAATCAAAAGTTCTGTAATACAGGCACCCCGTGTTCGTGTTCGCAAAGTGAAACAACCCATGTTCGCAAAGTGAAACAAATTAGCACGGTCATAGATGTTTTGCAAACCCAGTTAGCAGTACAAATCACAAACATTCAAGTGCACATACCCTTTCACTCAGCACTTCCTGTCATAGGAATTTATCCTACCTACTCACCCACGTGTACAAAAATGTTTGTGTCTGTATTTACATTGGAAAGTTTGCAGAAACAAGAGGCTCATATCACATTCTGTGCCCATGAATATGTGAAATAAAATAATGTACGCTCTACTCACAAATGGAACACTGCTTTGCAACTGTAAAAAGAATGAGACAGATTTTTGTGAGTTGATATGAATTGTCTTCAAGGAACATTAAGTCTATTATAAAACTGTGTGTGTTTGTGTAAAAGAGAATAGATGAGGGGTATACATATATACATGTCCATAGAATATCCCTGGGAAAATATATAAGAAATAGGTCTGTAACTTGTTAAATTTTTTACCCATGAGCATGTATTTATCTTTAAGTGCATAAAAAGGTAGAAAATAAGAAGGTAAAAATAAAAAGGTAGAAATAAGTAAGACAACCCAACAGAACAATTGGCAAAACACTTGACACACTTTACAAAAGACAATATCGAAAACATATGGAACAGTGCTTGTTTTCCTTAGTTATCAGGGACATGCAAACTTCAGCCACAAAGAAAATACTATTCGCACACTCACCAGAAAGGCTACAATGAAAAATGCCCAGGGTCGGCAAGCACATGGAGCAAGTCCACTGTCCAGACACTGCCAGTGGGAGTGGATTGCTAAATGCCTTGGATGACTGACAGGTGTGTACACGCACCTGTACATACCAAGAGACCTGTACTGGAGTGTTCATACAGCACTATCTGGAATAGCACCACACTTGAAACCACCAAATGTCCATGAACAACAGAGTAAATAAGTAAATTGTATATTCACATACAACAAAATACCACACAGCAGTGAGAATGAAAGTACAGGCAGTCTCCAGGTTACAAACGAGATAGGCTCCACAGGTTGGTGAAGTTGAATTTGTATGTAAGTTGGAACAGGTGCATTTACCTATTACCGGTAATAGCCTGTGTTCATAAGCGTGAGACAATACATCGGTGGGATGTTCATAACTCAGGAACTTACTATGATGGCCTCTGTTCATAAGTGTGGGTTGTCTGTGACTCGGGGACTGCCTGTAGGTGCATGTACAGCATACAGTATGGATCAACCTCACAAACACGGTGTTGAGTAAAAGGAGCCAGGACACAAGGGCACATACTCTGTGGTTCCATTAATAAACGTAAACCAAACGCAAGGCCTGGCAGGGAAGGGAGTGTGGTGGAGGTGGTGGCAACATTCTGTCTCTTGATCTGGGTGCTGGCAGTCTTGAAGTGTGTTTGACAAAAACTCATTCAGTTATGTGCACTTATCATTTGTACCCTCAACTTCAGGTAAATGCTGGGAGAGAGCGCGAGTGAGGCTTCAAAGGCTATGCAGGGAAAATCAGAGACTTGTTCTGCAAGGATGTTTGTGGTGTTTCTTAGTTTTTCCACTGAGTTTGTAGAGTTGAATTCAACAGCCAGAGTAAGAAACCCAAAAGACCAAAACTGCACAACCTCCAGGGTTGGACAAGGCCTGTGAAGTCTAAACCCAAAGTGGTACGATGTACTCCTGAATTCCTTCTCACCAGGCCATCCCGGGGAGGGCGCATGGCAGTGGCCCTGTGTGGAAGGCTGAGGCCCCTGGACAGCCCTTGCTCACACTTGTGCCCTTTAGCACTTGACTCAGAAGGTCTTTTCTCCCTGGGACCCTATGTGAAATTCCTCCCTCCTGCCCTTGCAGTACTTCACTCCCCCCCCCCCCCCCTGCTTTGCTCTGTGTCACTGCTCAGCTAACATCCTGTATCTTTCACTTACTTATCCCATTCCTCGTCAGAAAACAAGCCTCAGAAAAGACAGGGATTCTGTTGGTCTTGTTCACTATTTTCTCCCCACTGCCTATTAAAAAGTAGTCCCCCAATAATAAATCTGCATGGAATGAATGTGTGAACTTGCTGTGATTGGTTCCCTTTATAGACAGGCCCAGAGAGATGGAGCTGTGTTCTCAGATCACGCAGCTGAGACATGGGGAGCCAGGACCTAGACCCAGATCTGTCTTGCTCCTCTAGCTGCTGTCCTGCTGCCTCCTGGACTCACTTTGTCATCACATCCCTGCAGAATTGGTGTTAACCCTTTGTTCAGCTGTGGAAACTGGGACTCCAACTGCAGTGGAGAAGCAGAGCCAGCCTACAGACTGTCCTTCAGCCGTGCCACGCCCCTCCTGAAGTGCAGTCTGGAGGCTTAGCATTCCTAGTAGCTTATATGCTTTCTTGGTCCAGATCCCTTCTGTGGACCAAGTCAACCTCCCTGGGGGCCTGCCTGTGGCTGGTTCCCCTGAAGTCAGGACCATGACCCCATCCACTAAATTGCCTAGAAGCATGCCCCTGCCTGTTTGTACTCAGAATGCAATAACCCCAGCCCCCTTCCTGTCCTCCTTTGCCCCAAGGTCCTTGTCTCAGACTCATATTCATTCGTTAGACAAGTATTTAATGAGGATCGACTCTGTTTTGCCTGGCACCATGCTAAGTGCTATAAACACATGAGTAGCAAAACCAGGCAGGGCCTCCATCCCTCCTGAAGCTTATGCACCCTTATAAACTGGTGTGTTTCTATGAAGGAAAAGGACATGTGCTGAGATGGCATACCCAGGAACTTGACCTGGTCTGGGCCTCACTTACAGGGCTGCCTTTGGGATTCAAAATGTGAAGGATGTGGGTATTCATTAAGAAAGAGAGAATGGGGGGATGATGGAAGAGGGGTAGAGAGGAGCATGGATTACTTGAAATCCTGTGAGGGTCCAGTGTGTAGAGATCAGGGCAAGTGGCTTGAGACCATGCTGGACAGCACGGAAGGGGCCAGGTCAGGCAGGGCCCTCAAGACTGGGTGAAGAAGGCCAGCCTCATCTGTGAGGCAGACGGAAGCCACGGAAGGGCTGGATCATATTTGTGGTTTTTAAAGGTCCTGCTGGCTGTTTTGTAGAGAACAGATGGGAGAAATGCAATGATAGATCCAGGGAGTGTCAGCTAATAAACATACAGCAATAGGATTAGGAAACTCAACATTTTGCAACCATTGTAGCACTATCATTAACAGATGCTAAACCATTGGGTGAAAGTTCATTAGAACATGAGCTGTTTAAATAGTTTCAGAGTATCAGAATTACTCAGATTACTGACTCACAAAGAGAAAAAAGGGCACCCTTACAAGGGAGAATGGTCATCACTGTCAAGTGAACATCACCAGTCATGAGACAAACTGATAATTGTGCCTCCTAACGTGACCCACGGAGAAGGGCACAAGTTCAGTCAGGGAGCAGTGCTGCCAACGTGCGACTCCAGTAAGAAAGGGACAATCAGAAAAATCTAAATGGGGAGACAGCCTGCAAACAGTAGGCCTGTACTCCTAGTACATTTCAGTGCCTTTTCTTTTTGGAGACAGTCTCACTCTGTGGACCTGGCTCACAGCACCTCAAACTCTTGGGCTCAAATGATCCTCCTGCCTCAGCCTCCTGAGTAGCTGGGACCATGGACACCTGCCACAATGCCTGGCTAATTTTCGTATTTTTAGTAAAGACAAGGTCTTGCTCTTGCTTAGGCTGGTCTTGAATTCCTGAGCTCAGGCGATCTGCCTGCCTCAACCTGTATCAGTTGAGAACACAGAAAAGCTGAAGAAGTATTCCCGAGTATGAGAGAAGGGAGGAGGCCTCTCGACCCTGGAAAAGGCAAGGAAACAATTCTCTACGAGAGCCACCAGAAGGAACACAGCCCTGCTGGCAC
Source organism: Loris lydekkerianus (assembly GCA_963574355.1). NCBI lineage: Eukaryota > Metazoa > Chordata > Mammalia > Primates > Lorisidae > Loris > Loris lydekkerianus. The sequence continues at coordinate 55,052 of CAUYPK010066837.1, read as the reverse complement.
CTCAATTTTGGAACTTGACCTCCACAATTGTAAGATAATAAATTTGTGGGGGGGGATTGTTTTTGAGATAAGACCTCACTCTGTCACCTAGGCTAGAGTGCATAGCTCACTACAGCTATATCAGCATAGCTCACTACAGCTTCAAGTGATCCTCCTGGCTCAGCCTCCCTAGTAGCTAAGGCTACAGGTACCTGCCACCACCTCAGCTTATTTTGTAATTTTTGGTACAGGTGCATTCTCATTAGGTTGCCCAGGCTGGTCAAAATATTTTTGAAGTTTTATTAACCCATCCAATAAATTTACTACTTCTCCCATCTTCTTCTCATGCCATTTATACAATATTATGAGATATGTCGGTGAATGCTTTTTCTTCTTTTTTAGAGACAGAGTCTCACTTTATCACCCTTGTAGAGTGCTGTGGTGTCACAGTTCACAGCAACCTCCAACTCTTGGGCTTAGGCGATTCTCTTGCCTCAGCCTCCTAAGTAGCTGGGACTACAGGCACCTGCCACAACGTCCGACTTTTTTGTTGTTGCGGTTTGGCCGGGGCCGGGTTGGAACCAGCCACCCTCCGTATATGGGGCCAGCGCCCTACTCACTGAGCCACAGGCCGCCATGAATGCTTTTTCTTATATGCTTTCCTAGCTGTTTTTTTCTGCTTGCCCAGGGTCTAGCCCCCTCTCCTGGCAAAAGCACCTCAGTTTCCTGGGGAGAACCACCATTCTCTCGCTCACCACCCAAATAGTGTGGGTGTGGCTGACCCTCTCTCCTGACCTCAGGAGTTTCTTCCAAGAGATGAGCACATGAGAAGCATTAGTCCATTCAGAACAAATCCTAGACTTTTGGTAGAAGTATTAAAAGAGAATCTTTTCTTCCAAGGGAGCTGCTAGGCTGAGAAAATATAAGCCTGGAGTTGTTGGGGGCCACTCTCTGAATGAAGAGAGTGAGTGAAGGCAACTCAGAGGGACAAAGAGACCAAGTTGCAGGGATACCATTTGCTTCCCTTGATCCTGCTGGCCAACTCCAGAACTTTTTAATTATATAAATCAACATATTCCCTTGTTTTTGTTTTTGTTTTTTTAAACAGCTTGAATCGAGTTTCTGTCACTAATCACTGAAAAGAATCCTGGTAAATATGCTTTCTGGGTCCACACACGCTATTTCCATGATTTACTAGTCTGTACATCCCACAGCAGAAAAGGAGCTTGGCCTAGCATGGTTCCCTCTTCCCAGGGGTCACAAACATTTTTCACGGGTTATCTGTCCTGAATATTTGCCAGGCCCAGTGTCAAGTTCACTGGTCTGTGATTTGCACAACTCAACTTTCACAAAAACATTGGCCGCTTCATCTGCCTCTCTCCAAACTTCTGAGAAGGTCAGGAGACCTTTTATGAGGTGGGGAAAGGGTCTGCATGAATCCTTGGCAGAAATGATATTTCTTATAAATGGAATCCAACTCCAAACAAGCTCACATTGTTTTTCAACTTTTCTGAACAATTGTTGTTGCCAAGGTTGGGTCAGGACCTTGTAAGTTGGTGCTTTGTCCAGGGCTCGCTCACTGAACCCCGGGAACATTTCCTGCAGCTGCAGCATCCCTCCTGCTTCCGCCCATAAATTTGGCAAAACAGCACTTATATTCTGCTGGACTCAGGACAGAATCTTACGGAGACCAACATGCTGTAAGGCAGGAGTTCTCAGCCTGTGGGTCGCAACCCCTTTGGGGGTCGAACAACCCTTTCACAGGGGTTGCCTAAGGCCATCCTGCATATCAGATATTTACATTACGATTCATAACAGTAGCAAAATTACAGTTATGAAGTAGCAACAAAAATAATTTTATGGTCGGGGGTTACCATAACATGAGGGACTGTATTAAAGGTTGCGGCATTAGGAAGGTTGAGAACCACCATAAGGGAATGTCCGCTACTGGACCTGCCTCCCTTTCTGAGTTCACAACAAGCTTGAAACACCCTGTGTTCCAGCTTCTCATACATCATGGCCATACCCAGCTGGTCAATCAAATCTAGAATGCACCAGAAACAGCTATGGAGCTGGATGGCCCATAATCCTCATGGAACTACAGCTCCCAGCTTCTTTCTTCATGTGTTCCTTCAAACTCTTCCAAGCCAGTCAACGGTGCAGTGGGTCATATTTTCAGGGACCAGCAGCTCTGCTTGGGGCAAGGGACAGAATCTTGATTTACTCATATCAGTTTTCCTCTTAAGGGGCAGTTCCTCCTGTGTAAATCTCATGACTTAGAAAACCCACTGTTTTCTAAAATCCATATTCAGCCCTCTTTCAGATGTTGTTACATTTCTTTAAAGACAGGGCTTTGTTATTTCATGTAAGCAGGCACCAGAACGAGCACCACAGCCGGAGAGAGGCTGTGCCAGCATCTTCAGCAGATTTGGGATGCCAGAGCCAACATCCCGGAATCCTTCACTAGGTACTGGAACAAGTCTGACCTAACCCCCGAATCACTGGTCAAGGCTGTCAGTTAAGGTTTCTATACCTACTTGGGAACTATAAGAGCTTCCATAGGAGGCAGCACTTATATTTTTTACTTTTTTAAACGAAGACATGTAGAATAAATGAATGGCCTGAACACTGTGTTTATTGTATTTGCTGAAAAGATGCAGACAGGCCTGGAACTTTCAGAGCAGCTGAAGTGCACCTACCAGTCTAAGTCGCTCCCTTTCAAAAAAAATAGAGGGCTGGCTTGGCGCCCATAGCACAGGGGTTACAGCCACATGCACAGAGGGTGGTGGGTTCGAACCCAGCCCAGGCCAGCTAAACAACAATGAAAACTGCAACAAAAAATAGCCAGGCGTTGTGTTGGGCGCCTGTAGTCCCAAGCTACTTGAAGAGTCGCTGAAGCCCAAGAGTTAGAGGTTGCTGTGAGCTGGGACCCTACAGCACTCTACCGAGGGCGACATAGTGAGACTCTGTCTTAAAAAAAAAAAAAAATAGAGGTCAGATCGCCCTCCTAAGCATCCTAGCCAGACTTACTTCATAGGCATGCTAGTTAAAGTCAAGGCTTGACCCTAAGTCCGGGCAATTGGGGGCAGCAAAAGGCATGCTTGTTTTAAAGGTGGAGCAACACAGGACCAGAAGCAGACCATATTTCCTGGCTCCGTGCCGGGGCTCCCCACCGGCCTTGCCCCCCAGATCACCAAATTACCCACCCACCCGCGTGCAGAAAGGCCTGCAGCACCAGACTCTTTCCAGGCCGGGAGAACCCTGGGCTGGGTTGCGCGAGCGCGCGGGCTCCGGGACCTCGGCGCGCTCTCCCACGGACGGTGGCGGCCTCTCAGCAGCAGACTCCGCCCCGTCACGTGACCCAGCCCTGCCTTCCCTCCTGAGGAGGGCGGTGCCCGTCCTGCGCCTGCGCCGATGGAAGGGGGGGGCGGGCACCTCCAGCTGACTGACAGCTCGCGCCACGGCGCCTCGGAAGGACCCGGCTGCGTGCGGACGGCGCAGAAGCCGCAGCCTCGGAGCCTGACTGCGCCCGCTAGCTGCCCGGCCCGCCTGCGGTGAGAGGGGCCGCGCGGCGGCCTCGGGCTCGCCTGCCGGGCTCGCCAGGGGAGGGTTTGCCCGGGAGGGACGGCGGGGACCCAGGACGCGGCTCTCCGGGGTCTGCGAGGGGTGACAGGTGGGAGTGCCGCGGGGCTGCGGGGCGGGTCCGCGGGGGCAGGAGGCGGGTCCGCGGGGGCGCGGGCCCCGGGGCAGGTAGGTAAGGACCTGGGGAGCGGCGGCTGGACGCCGGGCCGGAGGGAAGCAGGAGGTGTCCCCGGTGGCAGATGTCGGCAGATGCTGTCCCCAAGTGGCTTTGGGATGACGCTGGTTACTCCGTCTTGGCGGAAAAAAAAAAAAAAACAACAAAACCTGGACTCGGAAAGGCGTGCGGGGAGGGGGTGCAGGGAGCCGGATAGGAAAGACACTTGTCAGGTCCTGCGTGTGGGGCCGGCAGAGGTGTGGACGAGGGAAGGGGCTTCTCGGCCGAGTGGCCGCCCTTGCGGGTGTCGTCTGAGCTGTCACCGGGCTTGCCTCTGCTCATGGTGGGCCGGTGAGGTTTGCAGAGGGGTCAGCAATGTTCATGCAGTTTCAGAAGCTCAGGGCAGGGCAGCTGGTTTACGGGGGACTGGAGCGGTTTCCAGGAGGTTTGAAAGGAAGAATTAGTCTTCCTGGAGTTGAGTGTATGGCCCCCGTTCACTGGGCTTGTGCTGCCCAAGGTTGCTGGTAGATTGGATTTGTAAAGATGAGAAGGGGAAGAGGAGAAAGGTTTTGCAGTGGACACCAGCCAGTTCCTCGTTCTCTCTGGGCAAGTGCTGGGCGTGAGTGCCAACCTGCGGAATGAGCAGGACCTGGCCTCTGAGCTGGCACCGGTGAGGCGCCCTGACGTGGAGGTTGGAGCTGGGGTGAGTCAGTGTTAGAGGCAGGCTGACAGCTGTCAGCGCGGAGGAGGCTGCCTCAGCCAGGCTGCGACCCGATGACAGTGTCAGATTCATTTAATGAGAGGCACTCCCTCCCAATAGCTAGAAGCAGGGCGGCCCAGATGCTTAACACTGACAAGCAAAGGGAAAAGAAAAAAGCTTGGGTGGCACTGCGCTGTCTTCCCCACATTTCTGCTGGAAAGCACGCGTCCCTACATTGTTCAGAGTGGCTCCCTTTGACTGTCTCTTGTTTTTATTTCCACCTTGTTAAGAAATAGGATTGCTTACCACACAACAAAAAGGGTGTTGAGATGGGCTCACAGTGACAAAGTTGACTCATGAGATTTTCCTTTTCCATTAAGCCACGAAGGTGGCTCGGGACTCACACCTGGGCACTCTTAGTGATGAGCAGGTTATCTTGAAGCCTCCCCGTGTCACGTTCCCTGTTTCTTGGAATGTTTGCCTTTTGTATGGGATGCATCACGTCAGTCGATGTGATGATCGGTTTGTATTATTGGGAATATTAATAACAACTAAAGACAGGAGCAAGTTGGTGGCACGAATAAGTGACAAACCTTAAATAAGTTTGCTACAGAATTCCAGAAAGTAAAGCGTATCCACAGACTCTAGATGGGGTTCTCTTTTTATGATAATAACTTTTTCTTTCAAAGGTAAATTGATTTGTGGTTATCCTAAATGGCTCTGAGGGCGGCTTCTTTTAGAATAGTCCCTAGGAAAGGTTTCAGTGGGGTGATGGCTGCTGCATTATTCTTTCCCCATCCCCTTCTCCCCCAAATGGAAAATAATCAGGTTAAAAGAAACACCAAAAGCAGCCTGAGGAGATTAACAACCACAACAAAAAAGAGTTGTGAAAGTCAACCAGCAGCTGGAAAGATTATGCAAAGGCAGGAGTCAAATCCTCTTGTAATAACACGAAGTGCTTTCACATATAGACGCTTGATTGATTTTCAGGATAAACTTGCAAATTATAGGTGGTGTTACCGTTCCCATGTCACAGATGAGGAAACCGAGGCTGAGTGACTTGTGGGGGGAGGAAGCCAGGTGTTAACCCCAGCAGTCTCACAGTAGATGTGGCAGCCCACAATGCCCTGCAGAATGGGATGTGGAAGGATCCCAGAGGATCATCCCTCACACGAGGGCCCCAGGGCTTTCCTGAGACCTAGAAGAACATCCTTTTCTCCCATCACGTGGGACTCACAGCTCACCAAGTCAGCCCAGCTTGGCAGCACAGCTGCGCCCTCATGGCTTCCCACACTCCAAGCCTGTGGTAGTCTTCGTGGGCTCAGATTTGTTTATAAGTCTTTGAGAAATCTAGTAGGAAGTATGATTGCAAAGAGTGTCTTTTGCTCAAGCGTTCTGTGTTTCCAAATAGTCTAGGTGTCTTCAGATGTGTGACGCAAGAGGGCGAGGCAATTCTAGAGGAAACTAATTGTAATAGCTGTGCTTGTCCTCCTCCTGGAAGAGCAATGCAGTGGCCATGAAACCCAAGGAGCTGACCCAGTAGTTTTTTTTTCTAATCAGTCTTTTCTATGTGGCACCGTGTGGGTTATGGTGACACTTTTGTTTTTTAAACAGGGCATAGGTGGTTCTCATTAGGGAAGAACAGGTTTTAATCTCACTGCCCAGATCTGGGTGTCATGGAAAGAACAGGACTTCAGGGGAGGCTGCCAGAGGGATGTTTCAGTAGGTCACTGGTATAAAACAGAATTGAAAATCAAAGCAGTCCCAGGACACATCAGAAATGTGCCCCCATACTTAGAAAATTGTGTTCTTTTCTGGACATCACATATAATGAAGGGCACAGAAAAAAAAAAAAATCAAGCACACTCATTGGAAACTGTTACAGCGGTGAATGAATTAGATCTGGTTAAGCTGGAGCAATCTCTGGAGTCACGATGACAGTTCAAGGCTATCATTCATTAAACTCATTCTGTAGAGGCCTTAGAACCAAAGGACAGCAGCTACAAAGACTTTAGTTTTAAGAACCTGATCATGCCCAGAGTGATCATTTAAAAACCGTGAGTCGAACCATGTCTCTCCTTGGCAGCTTCCCAGTACCACTGAGGTGAAGTTCAAACTCCTTACCCCAGTCTACGAGGGTGGATGTGCAGGTGCTGGCCTTGTTTGTTTCCCCAGCTTCATCAACTACCACCATCTAACTCACAGAGGCCCTGCCTGCTTTCTGAGCCTGAGCATGCAGAGATCGCTCTGCCTCGGGCCTTTGCACTGGCTGTTCCTCTTGCTACATTTCCCCAGGACCAGCTCCCTGTCATTCAGGCCACTGCTCCAATATCACATCCTTCCCTTCCTGAGACCTTCCCTGATAAAGTAATGTTCCCTTCTCCTCTCACCCTGTCATATGCAGTCTTTTGTTTTCTTCATAGCAATATCAGAAATGACCTTATTTACTTGAGAATGCTTTTATTGCCTGTTTCCCATTTGCTGCTGTATCCAAAGGGCAGAAAACAGTGCCTGCCGTATACTAGGTGCTCAGTAAATACAATATTTGCTAAATGAATAGTTTTTATGGCAATCAGACCTTTTCAAAGATGGGAGGAATTGCTGCTTTGGTAGATATTAACTTGGGTTTTCTTTCGCTACAGACAAACAGGCTGGCAGGCTGACCATTGGCCAAGAGAATTCAAGGACTAGATGTTTAGTAAAACCAGATAAGATTCCAAATTCATTTCCAAGAGCTGCTGTAACAAAGAATTAATACCACAAAATAGGGGGCTTACAACAACAGAAATCTATTCTCTAACACTTCTGAAGACCAGAAGTCTCAAATTAAGATGTCAAAAGGGACTCAGAGGAAGACTCAGTGCCTCTCTTCCCCACTTTTTGTGTTTATCAGCAATTCTTGGTGTCCTATGCTCCATCCTGGGTGTCCCTGCTCCATCCTTAATGTCCATCCCTGCTCCATCCTTGGTGTCCATCCCTGTTCCATCCTTGGTGTCCATCCCTGTTCCATCCTTGGTGTCCATCTCTATTCCATCCTAGGTGTCCATCCCTGCTCCATCCTTGGTGTCCATCTCTACTCCATCCTTGGTGTCCATCCCTGTTCCATCCTTGGTGTCCATCCCTGCTCCATCCTTGGTGTCCATTCCTGCTCCATCCTAGGCGTCCATCGCTGCTCCATCCTAGGCGTCCATCCCTGCTCCATCCTTGGTGTCCATCCCTGCTCCATCCTTGGTGTCCATCCCTGTTCCATCATTGGTGTCCTTCCCTGTTACATCCTTGGTGTCCATCCCTACTCCATCCTTGCTGTCCATCCCTGCTCCATCCTTGGTGTCCTTCCCTGTTACATCCTTGGTGTCCATCCCTACTCCATCCTTGGTGTCCATCCCTGCTCCATCCTAGGCATCCATCCCTGCTCTGTCCTTGGTGTCCATCCCGGCTCCATCCTTGGTGTCCATCCCTGCTCCGTCCTTGGTGTCCATCCCTGCTCCGTCCTTGGTGTCCATCCCTGTTCCATCCTTGGTGTCCATCCCTGCTCCATCCTTGGTGTCCATCTCTACTCCATCCTTGGGTCCATCCCTGCTCCATCCTAGGTGTCCATTCCTGCTCCATCCTAGGCGTCCATCGCTGCTCCGTCCTTGGTGTCCATCCTGCTCCATCCTTGGTGTCCATCCCTGTTCCATCCTTGGTGTCCATCTCTACTCCATCCTAGGTGTCCATCCCTGCTCCATCCTTGGTGTCCATCCCTGCTCCATCCTTGGTGTCCATTCCTGCTCCATCCTAGGTGTCCATCGCTGCTCCATCCTAGGCGTCCATCCCTGTTCCATCCTTGCTGTCCATCCCTGTTCCATCATTGGTGTCTATCCCTGTTCCATCCTTGGTGTCCATCTCTACTCCATCCTTGGTGTCCATACCGGCTCCATCCTTGGTGTCCATCCCTGCTCCCTCCTTGGTGTCCATCCCTGCTCCATCCTTGGTCTCCATCCCTCTTTCATCCTTGGTGTCCATCCCTGCTCCATCCTAGCCGTCCATCGCTGCTCCAACCGAGGCGTCCATCCTGGCTCCATCCTTGGTGTCCATCCCTGTTCCATCCTAGGTGTCCATCCCTGCTCCATCCTTGGTGTCCATCTCTACTCCATCCTAGGCGTCCATTACTGCTCCATCCTTGGTGTCCATCCCTGTTCCATCTTTGGTGTCCATCACTGCTCCGTCCTTGGTGTCTATCCCTGCTCCGTCCTTGGTGTCCATCCCTGCTCCGTCCTTGGTGTCAATCCCCACTCCGTCCTTGGTGTCCATCCCCGCTCCATCCTTAGTGTCCATCCCTGCTCCATCCTTGGCATCCATCCCTGCTCCATCATAGGCGTCCATCCCTGCTCCGTCCTAGGAGTCTTTCCGTGCTCCGTCCTAGGCATCCATCCCTGCTCCGTCCTTGGCGTCCATCCCTGCTTCATCCTAGGTGTCCATCCCTGCTCCATCCTTGCTGTCCATCTCTACTCTATCCTTGGTGTCCATCCCTGCTCCATCCTTGCTGTCCATCTCTATTCCGTCCTTGGTGTCCATCTCTGCTCCATCCTTGGTGTCCCCTGCTCTGTCCTTGGTGTCCATCCCTGCTCCATCCCTGGTGTCCATCCCTGCTCCCATCCCTGGTGTCCATCCCCGCTCCCGTCCTTGGTGTCCATCCCCGCTCCATCCTTGGTGTCTATCCCCGCTCCATCCTTGGTGTCCATCCCTGCTCCATCCTTGGTGTCCATCTTTGCTCCGTCCTTGGTGTCCATCCCTGCTCTGTCCTTGGTGTCCATCCCTGCTCCATTCTAGGCATCCATCCGTGCTCCATCCTTGGTGTCCATCTTTGCTCCGTCCTTGGTGTCCATCCCTGCTCCATCCTAGGAGTCCATTCCTGCTCCATCCTAGGAGTTCATCCGTGCTCCATCCTAGGCGTCCATCCCTGCTCTGTCCTTGGTGTCCATCCTGCTCCGTCCTTGGTGTCCATCCCTGCTCCATCCTAGGAGTCCATCCCTGCTCCGTCCTTAGTGTCCATCCCCGCTCCGTCCTTGGTGTCCATCCCTGCTCCATCCTTAGTGTCCAGCCCTGCTCCATCCTTGGCGTCCATCCCTGCTCCATCATAGGCGTCCATCCCTGCTCCGTCCTTGGCGTCCATCCCTGCTCCGTCCTAGGAGTCCATCCCTGCTCCATCCTAGGCATCCATCCCTGCTCTGTCCTTGGTGTCCATCCCTGCTCCGTCCTTGGTGTCCATCCCTGCTCCATCCTTGGTGTCCCCTGCTCCATCCTTGGTGTCCCCTGCACCATCCTTGGCGTCCCCTGCTTCCTCTTTGGTGTCCCCTGCTCCAGCCTTGGTCTTCAGTGCTTGCAGCTGCAAAACTGAAGTCCCTGCTTCTGTGGTCACATGGCCTTCTCCCTGGGTCTCTTTTCACATCATCTGTCTTTCGTGCCTGGGTCTCTATCTCCTCTTCTTATAAGGACACCATCATATCCTATTTAGAGTCCACTCTACTCCATTATCACCTCACCTTAACTAATTATATCTATATAGATCCTATTTACAAATAAGTTCACTCCCAGGTTCCAGGGCTTAGATACTTCATCATATCTTTTATGGGGGGCAGAGGGGACACAATTTAACCCATAACAACTTCAAACTTCAAGATCCACTGATCTTGAGGGAAAAATTGGCAGGAGGTGCAGAGTTATTTTTAGGGATAGTGACAGAGATTTAGATGTTTTTATGGAAAGTATCCACAGTCCTCACAATTTGTGAGGTACGTGGTGATCTATGTGCTTGGCAGGCCAGGGGAGTGAGGGTCCGAGCAGCCCAAGAGTGATTTGCTGAAGGCCGTACCAGTGGTCATGGCAGAGGTGGCTCTCAGATTTCAAGGCCCACGGTCTCTCCACCCCTCCCCATGCCTGCTAGCAGGGACGCGCCAGCTGCTTGAGGTTAGGATGCAGGGTTTCTCTAAAGGCCTCTGCAGGGACCTTGGAGAGATGATTCCCTTCCTTGGCATTTCGCTTACCTGTTCTCATAGTGAAGGAATAGCTCATTGGCGTCCAGCAGGGAAATAAATGGTGCGACTGAACAGGATGACCTCGCACTGCTGGCACTGGACATTGCTATCTTTTGTGCCATTCTGAAGGGTTTTTTGCTACAGTGTTGAGAGTTCTGGGTTTCAGAGTCTCAGATTCTGACCAAGAATGACTCATCTGGCAGTTCACAGGTCCCTGGAGGTGGGGGTGGATCAAGCAGGGTGGGCCACCAGCTGACTTACACAGTGGCATGTTACTGTACCTTCAGGGACCCTGTCCTAGCTCTGTCTCACCCAGATACCCAGTATGCCTCCCTCTTATTTTATGTTATTTATTTTTACTTTTCAACTGGGTTATACAGGCAGATGGTACCAAATTCAGATGATGCAGAAAGATGCCGAGTGAGGTGTGGTTTGTGTCCCCCACAACCCTTGTCCCCTGCAGCATTACTGCCAGTTTCTTGTGTCTCCTTCCAGAGCAGTCATGTCCCCAACTGTCATCACCCCTCACGCCCCACTCCCCAGGCCGTGCTCACTGTCCTCACCTTCGGTTCTTCCTCCCTCCTGCCGTTTCGGGACCTTCTTCTGCTGCGCCCCGACAGGCTGATCTGTTCCCCTGTGTTAAGACCTGATGACAATATTGTAATCTAGGGAAGGCAGGTGCTTGGGAGAGATGAGTCTGTAATGGTAAAATGTGACACTGTTGCCTCAAATGTGGAAAGTGTGGGGAAACTGCTTGTACTTGTTGGAAGCTTGTCACGTGCCTTAAACTTCACTCCGTAGGGTTGGCCCTGACCCAGGGCCAGTACAGAGGACTCGCAGAAAGAAGAGTGGGAGGGGCGGATTCTTTTAGGTCACTGAGGTATAACAGCATCATTGTCATGGCTTCTGTTTCCTGGGTTTACCCTGCCATGCCCAGCGATGTGCCAAGTGCTTTATGCGATTGTCACTGCAGCCCTTGCAAAAGCAGCAAAAGGTGGCTGCTGTCACCATGTCTGTTTTATAGGTGGGAGCACCAAGGCCTGGAGGTGGTGGTTTGCTTCCACTGGGGAGCAGGAGGGGGCAAGCGCCACCGCTCGGGTCCAGGCAGCCTGTCCTTGGGCCCGGTCCGGGGCCTTTCCACTTGCCACCTCCCCCTCAGGGCACACCTTGGAGGGTGCTGGTCCTGTGTCCCCTGCCGTGCCCCAGCCACCTGCCTCCGCATCTTCCCAGAGTCCAGCTGTCTACTCTCCTGCTTCCCCTCAGCCCTGTAATTCCCGCCCCACTCTCAAAGCACCAACACCTCCCCCAACATACCAGGGTGTCTCCCAGAGCTCCTAGCCCTCCATCCCAGCACGAGCGCCTTTCTCCTGCCGTCCCCCACTGCTCTGTCCTCTCTGGGTAGGTCAGAAGCTGTCCTGCAAGGCCTCAGTCGTGTCTTGCTCACTCTGCCGCTCCCAGGCCTTGCCTGTCGCCTGCTCAGAGCAGGTGATGGAGAGGCACCCCTGTGTCACAGATGGCTGGTGCTCTGGACCCCCAGGCCTGGTCGTGTTGCTGGCTCCATGGAGACCCTCGTCTCCCTGGGCTCCAGCCTCCTCTCCCTCAGTCTGTTAGAGTGTTTTGTTTAAACAGCCTGCTTTCTTTCCCCCTTCTTCCCCTTTGTTTCCTTCTCTCATTTAAGAGCTTATTGAGATATGTTTTACATACTATAAAATTCACCCACTTCCAGTGTACAATTCAGTGACTTTTAGTAACTTCACTGGGTGGTGCAGCCATCACCATAATCTAAATTTAGAATGTTTCCATCACCCCATGAAAGAAACCTCCTTGCCATCAGCAGTCACTCTGTCCCCCCAGCCGCTGACAACCACTGTCCACTTTCTGTCTCTAGGGATGTGCCTGTTTTGGACGTTTCACATAAACAGAATCATACAACACACAGCCTTTGTAACTGGACTCAATTGTAGTCTGTCCCTGGTGTAGCAGGTAGCTGTGCTTTGCTCCTTTTTATTTTCATGTTTATTTTTATTTTTGTTTATTTTTATTTTGAGACAGAATCTCACTTTGTTGCCCTCAGTAGAGTGCCATGGCATCACAGCTTATAGCAACCTCAAACTCTTGGGCTTAGGCGATTCTCTTCCCTCTGCCTCTCAAGTAATTGAGACTATAGGCGCCTGCCACAATGCCCAGCTATTTTTTTGTTGCAGTTGTCATTGCTGTTTAGCAGGACCGGGCCGGGTTCAAATCTGCTAGCCTGGGTGTATGTGGCCAGTGCCCTAACTACTGAGCAACAGGTTCCGCCAGCTCCGTTTTATGATAGCTGTTTTTAGTTATACTTCTGTCCTGGGAGAGGGCGACACTGCCTCTGGGCTGCCCGTCTCAGACATGCCTTTGATTGTGGGGTGGATGGGTGAGTGGCAGCACTATGGAGTGTCCTTGTGTAATAGGCCTTAGTTTTCCATTACAGTCTTCTTCCTGTCCCAAGACCCAGTTGAGGGGACCGCATGGCACGCTGTTGCTGCACCTACCAACGCAGTTTGGCGTCATTGTGGTGTGCACGTGTTGGAGCTCCGAGAGGAAACGGTGCAGGGGCAGCCTGCGTGTGCAGCTCAGCACTGCACGAGGAAGAGCCACGTGTGCGGAAAACCTGCTTCTGTTCTCAGGGGCTCTCCGGCCCCATTCCAGACATGCTTTCCTGCCTCCTAACAGTCAGAAACGACTGGCCCAGACCCATGTTGCTGTCAGAGTAACTCCCAACAAAGACTGGGATGGTAAATTAAGGAAACAAAGGAGAGAAGAGGGGTTATTTTTTCTCTTAATTGCTGAATCCACTCCGGGAAGCACGCACCTGGTACAGACCATCTCCACTGACACCCTGTTCTACACCAGGTGTGTTCAAGACGTTTTCCCAGCCTTTGTATCACAGCCAGGCATGACTCAGAGCAGATGACTCACTGTGGCAAAAATGACCAATGAGCTAGGGAAAGAGCAGGAATCTGAAAACAGTGGAACCGGTGGAAAATGCCGGAGTAAATATGCCAAATGGCTGCCGTGACGCCAACACCCTTGAGTTAGGGGATGTGGGGTGAACCTGGGGAGCTAGGGCTTAAAAATGGGGCCCAGGAACGAGGCGCAGAACCTCATGAGAGGGGAGAACCACGTTCTGAGTTAGCAGAAAATATCAAGAATGGAGTAAAATAATTAAATGAGGTCGAGACATTGTCAAACCTAGGACCCCTTCCTTCCAAGTGCTTTTAAGTTTATTCTGTGGTGGTTCCAAGGAAGTAGAAAACCAGTTACTATAATAAAACTAGTCTGATACCCTCTCTGCTCTGTCGGACTTCATCACAGAACAAGATCATGCGTATAAGCCCGAGGCCCAATTTGGGTAATAAGAAATACTTTGCTCTACAGAGGAACAGTTTTCTACATAATCAGACATCTAATGGAAGTGGCATTAACAGACTCATCTACGCTATGGGAAGAGCAACATGGCTGGTTTCATCTCCTGCCCTTCCTGAGGATCCCAGCCAAGGGAGCTGGAGTGGCTCACAGCAGAGGGGGCCCACAGGGCTGCCACCACCCACCTGGAGGGCCCACTTCTGGCCCTGCCAGTGTGCTACTCCCTGTACAGTGACCAGATAGAGGCACCTTTCCAGAATCGAGCTCAGATCATGGTGTTCCCTCTATTCAGACCCTCAACTGCTATCCCATTGCTGTTGCCTTGGGCAATCCCAAGTCCTTAACTCAGCCTCCAAGTCCCTGCCTCCGTGGACCAGTCCCTGAAGCCCTTCCAGCCTCATCCCTTTCTGTTCCCTTTGTGTGCCCCACAGAGCCATGTCACCTGGCTGTTCATCAAGTGGCCCAGGCCCCTGCCCGTGGCAGAGCCCTGATGTTGCTGTATCCCTGGCCTGGGACCCTGGGCCTCCAGATCTTCATGAGTTCTCCTGACCAGCCAGTTCTCCTGACCCCTCACTGTCCAACAGAAATGCAGAGTGAGCCACATTCAACAAGTGAGGGAAAACAGCAGATTTAATTTTTGTTAATAGATTTTAATATTTAATGCAATACATCCAACATGTTAGCATTTCTACTTGTAATCAATGTAAAAATTACACATTTGACATTCTCGTTTTTTATGCAAAGTCTGAGATCTGGTTTGGTCAGTACGTCTCAACTTGAATAAGTACATTCTGTGGGCTCGCCAGCTCCACCTGGCCGGTGGCTACCCAGCGGCCAGCGCAGCTCTAACCCCTTGTATTTTATTCTTGGCACCATGACGGCCAATAGTGATTTCTCTGTTTACTTCTTCGCTTTCTCCTCGAGGGCTGGGCTTTTGTTTGTCTTATTCACCTGGAACAGTACCTGGGACACTGTAAATGCTCAGTAACATTTGCTGAGTAACTGAACAGCCACGCACGCTGCACACACCTCTGCCTGCTGTTCTGCTGGGAGCCTGTTCTAACCGGGGCGGTTAATGTAACAAAAGTGCTGCTTTACGTAGGGATTTGCATATCATCAACATTCTATTATAATTACTCTATTGGTTTTATTTTTCCATGACGGTGCAACCAAAGAGAGGGGTTTTCAGCAGGACACAGTTCAAAGAACTGGGAGTCTTTAGAGATGTTGCTGCCTGCCGTTAACATACCTTGGGAATTTTCAGCTAGGTGCAACACCTGGAGAAATTTTTGGTTGACACAGCCGGGAGGTGCTTCTGGCATCTAGTAGGCAGAGACCAGGTATGCCCCTGAGCGTCCTGTAGCACTCAGGATGGTCCCCATATGGAGCATGACCCAGCCCAAATGCTGGTATTGCCACCATGGTGAAACCCTGATGGTCACCGCACCTGCATGTTGTCTCAAAATTGCCTCTGGTGACATCAGCAAGGTTATTGGTCTCTGGAAACTTGACAGATCCCATACAGCCTTGGTCTTTTCATCCCCTTCTTTCTGTTCAGCTTAAACCTTCCCCAACCTGGTGACTCTTTTCCTAAAAGGACAGACCCACATGGGAACTGCCTCCAGCTAAAGCATTTGAGATGAAAGCAAATTGGCTCCACTTTTAAAACTTGAATTAGAATTCTGCAGAGGAGATAGCTAGGAAAGCCTGTAGCTTAAGAACTGTGGATCAATATACTTAAAGCAGCCCTTGAAAGCTATTTAGATACCGTGGAAGCAAAACAGCCACAGAAACCTCTTTCTCTTTACTCGGCCTGCAAGTAAACATCTGCCACTAGCACTGTTCCCCAGGCTTCTAAAAACACATCTTCATGTTCTAAGTTGGGCGTGATGCACACAATTATATGTATTTTAATTCTTGTTATATGTTTTATTTCTCCCCTTCCCTCCCTTTCCCTTGCTCTGATACCCTGGCTAGAATACAATGGTGTCCTCATAGGTCACTGCAACCTCCAACTCCTGAGCTCAAACCTCCCAAGTGGCTGGGACCATAAGCACACATCATAGGCTAAATTTTTCTATTTTTAGTAGGTCTCACTCTGGCTGATCTTGAACTCCTGAGCTCAAACACTCCTCCTGCCTCAGCCTCCCAAAGTGCTAGGATTACAGGTGTGAGCCACAGAACCTGGCCTTCTTGTTAGATATTAAAGTTCTCCAAAATAAGAATTCAGCTTCCATTTTATTATGGGCAGAAAAGTGATTGATTACGTATGTTTCAATTTTAAGGTTTGGTGGAATACTTCCGAATATAAACTGAGGTTGTGCTAGATCCTTCCTGACTCCCTAGCTGGGTCTAAATAAGTCTGAATTAGCTGTATGGGGACTTTAGACCACCTCACGCCTGCTACTTTGTGCCAGCTGTTCTCTCTGTCCGGAATATCTTTCCTGTTCTGCCCGGCAGGCTCAGGCTTTCAAAGAATGCGGACTTTTAAAATCTCCCCCAGCAGAGCCAAGCACTCTGCATCTGCTCCCCTGAGCATTTGCACCCTGGAATTAACAGTACTTGTCACGCTGCTGTGGTGGTTGGTGTGTGTCTCTCTCCACACTGCATTTGGGAAAGGAAGGGCCATATCTTATCCATCTTTGTGTCCCCAGGACCTGTCAGTTCTGGGAATGTGATAGGGGCTTAATAACCGATTGCCAGCCGAATGACCTGAACTCTACAAAGTAGCACTTTCATCTGGCGGATGCTGTGTCCATCACAGAAGAAAGTGGCAGAGAGGCAGCAGCTGTCATCCTCGACCTCAAGGTGGTCTTGGTACTGCTCAGAGAGGTGACAAGCCAGCCTCGGGGTAGGAGCAGCCTTGCAGCCCCTTCTCCCCTGTTCTGGGTTTTACCCTGTTGGTGACACATGGGGTGGAAAGTGGGGGCTTCCAGTCACAGCTCTGAGCAGACATGCTATCACCCTGTCACTTCACTCCCCGGGTCTTGACGTCCCCCTCTAGAAACTGTTCCCGTGAGTCTGAACCTCTTTTCTGCGTCCTGCTCCCTGTCCCTTTCCTACCTGTCTGCCAAGCCCCACCTATTTTCCAGAAGCTGCAAGTCTCATCTCGGCCTAGTATCTTGGGGTTCTGTCATAGTGTTGAGTAAAAAAAAGTCTAGTCCCAGAGCACAGCTGTGTTGTTCCCATTCCTTTGCAAAGATTCTTCATTTTCTTATTCTTTTAAAATCATTTAATTTATTCCATTAGATACTGGATAACATCTGTGAAAGCCCCACATTTGTGGGGAAAAAGCGCTAAGCCCTCCTTATTTCCCAATTTCTGCTAAAGTAGGACTTAGAAGTCTTCAGATGGTTTGGATAAAGTATCAGATCGCTAAATCACATGTTGCCTGTGTCGTGTCCAGATGGGAAGACCTTATAGACCAGTATTTTTCTGTAGTGGTGTAGGGAGTATTAGACCACACACATCTACTGCAGCTATTTTGAGAGTCTTTATTCCCCCCCCCCAGATTAGCAAACAAGGGGGGGAGGGCCCTTGTCCTTACTCCCAATACGGCAAGCCTGTGGACTCAAGCTCTGCTTAGCTTTATCCAGATACTTCCATTTTAGCTCTGTGGCCTTAGGCAACTATTTAATGTTTCTAAGCTTCCAAGTTTCTTCATTTATAAAATGGGGATGATATTATAATAGACTTAGCTCATGTGTTACAGAGAAATAAATTAGATTGTTAGTGTAGAGCGTTAGCTTAGCGCCTGCTATGTAATAAGCAGACAATAGATGTGACTTGTAATTATTACCTAATTATTTAAATAGTGACATTTAGCATTATGGAAAAGAGTGTTCCGAACCCTTGGGGCCACTCCCTGGAGCAGCGAGAGTGGGCGGTTGGCTCTGACTTTTTACAGAGCGTTTGATACCCTGCCTCACGGCATCTCCCCAGAGCTCTGCTTCTCCCTTTAAGTCAGCCTTCCCTGTCCCTAACCTCTGTTAGGCGCCAGCTCCCTCTATGGGAAAAGACCTCTTTAAGTGGGATGGTCCCTCTGAGCCCTGGCATGGCACTATGAGGCTCACCCCAGGCACGATGTGCAGGGTGACCCACCGCCCAGCAGCCGTCTCTACAAATCAGGATGGTTCTGTCTTCTGGGTGAATTGACATTTCTATCATCTGTACTGTTCATTCTTATTACTGGTAGTTTTCTTAGCGCTGAAGTATACTTTGTTATTAATATAACCATTTCAGCTTTCTCTCCATCAGTGCTGTCGTGATCTTTTCTTAATCCTTTTATTGATACTCTACCTATCTGATGTTAGAGTTTCTTATAATCAACATAGATTGGGTTTATGTCTTTTTATCCATTCTCTGGCATTTAATTGGTGTGTTTTAATCCCAGCACTTTGAGAGGCCGAGGCAGGAGGATTGTGTGAGGCCAGGAGTTTGAGACCAGCCTGAGGAACATAGCAAGATCCCCATCTCTGTGAAAAATAGAAAAATTAGCTGGTCGTGGTGGCAGGAGCCCGTAGTCCCAGCTAGCCGGGAGGCTGAGTCATCAGGATTGCCTGAGCCCAGGAGTGGGAGGCTGCTGTGAGCTGGTGCTAACACCGTGACACTCCAGGCTGAGCGGCAGCGTGAGACTCCGTCTCAAAAAAAAAATTACTGTGCTTATGCTGTTTCCATTTACTGTAATTATTTATGTGTTTGGCTTTAGAGCCCCCATTATATTATTTATTTTATGTTTGTTCCCTCCATTTTTCTTTCCTTTTTTTCCCTTTCTTGTGTTCTTCAGGATTATTTGACTATGTTCGACATTCCATTTTAATTTATCCATTGAGTTTCTTTTACGTGTAGGAGCTTTGTAGTGTTTGCTCTAGAATCACAACACACATACTTATCCCAGTCTTCTTACAGTCCGTACTTACCACTTGTATGTGGAACGTAGAAACCTCACGCTATCCTTCTTTGCCCTCTTCCATTCATGTTGTAGCTTTTATATTTATTACTTCCTTATTCCCTGAAAACCTCATCAGCCCGTATTATAATTTTTGTTTTCAACTGTGAAATGCATTTTAAAAGAACTCAAGAAGATTAAAAAGTCTATTATGTTTACCTCGCCGTTCACGCTCCACTCCTAATGCTCCCTCTTTTCTTCTGGAGTCGTGTCTCTTCTGTCTAAAAAAGTTTATAAATTCTTTTAGGTCCTGGAGGATTAAATTCTCTTGAGAATGTCTTCATTTCACCTTCATTCTTGGAAGATTTTTTTTTTTTTTTAGCACTTTAAAAATGTCATTTCCCTCCCTTCTAGCTTTTGTGGGTTTGGTGAGAAACCTCCTGTCACATGAATTCTTATTTTAAGTCACGCATTGTTTTTCTCTGGTTGCTTTCAAGATTTTTTCTTGG
This sequence comes from Loris lydekkerianus, assembly GCA_963574355.1. Classification (NCBI taxonomy): domain Eukaryota; kingdom Metazoa; phylum Chordata; class Mammalia; order Primates; family Lorisidae; genus Loris; species Loris lydekkerianus. Next base: position 35,824 of record CAUYPK010066837.1, on the reverse strand, counting down.
TCTTCAGTTTTTCAGCAGTCTCGTTATGGCGTATCAGGGTGCGTGTCCTCCTGGTTTATCCTGTTTTGGGTTCACTGACCTTCTTGAATCTAAAGGTATATGTTCTTTACCAAATGTGGTGAGTTTCAGCCATTAGCTCGTCCAATACATGGATAGAGAGACATTCACTGCCCTCCTTCCCGAACTCCAGGGACACAGACATTAGGTCCTTGGGCGCTGACCTACAGGACCCCACGGCTCTGTCTGTTTCTTTTCAATCTTTTCCCTTTCTCTGTTCTTACCGACTTCTCTTCGTGTTCACTGAGTCTGTCCTTTGTCTATCTTCATTCTGCTATAAAGGCCATCAACTGGGTTTTTAAAATGTACAGTTACTATATTTTTAGTTCTAAAATTTCCATTTGATTCTCCTTTCTATCTTCTGCTTCTTTCCTGACATTTACCTTTCTGTTTATGTCCAGAATATTCCTCCTTACTTCTTGGAGCATTTTTTTCATCATAGCTGCTTTGAAGTCTTTGTCAACTAATTCCAAGAGCTGTGACATCTCAATTGATCTACTGATTATCTGTTCCCATGTGATTTGAGGACTTTTCTGGTTCTTTGTATGCTGAGTGATTTTTAGATTGAAACCCTAAACATTTTTTTTTTCTGAGGCATAGTCTCACTCCGTCACCCTCCATAGAGTGCTGTGGCATCACAGCTCACAGCAACCTCAAACTCTTGGGCTCAAGCAATCCTCCTGCTTCAACCTCCCAAGTAGCTGTGACTACAGGCTCCTACCACAACATCAGCTATTTTTAGAGATGGGGATCTTGCTCTGGCTCAGGCTGGACTCGAATTCCTGAGCTCAAGCAATCCACCCACCTCGGCCTTCCAGAGTGCTGGGATCACAGGTGGGAGCCATAGGGCCTTGATCCTGAACATTTTGAGTACTGCATTGTGAGACTCTGGGTCTTGTTCGACTCCTGTGGAGAACACTGATATTTTGGTTTTACCAGGCATTTTTCCAGGTTGGGTTCAGGTTCTCCATCCCACCAGGCCTCTGCATCTCCGTTTTGGCTGTGCCTTTCCAGCTGTCCCCTGACTGTTCAGATCTGTTCCTCTGGCAGCCTGTGGCCGGGCTGGGACCTGGGCACTGACTTCAGTTCTCACCAGTGGTACGAGGGCTGTATCCACTCACACACAGCTCAGGGCTGAGCCCAGCCGCTCATAACACCTTTATGGGGCTGTTTCCTGAGCCCCTCCCTCTCTGCAATCTCTACAGTACTTCCGGGCCTCTGGGCCTCCCGCTGTGGTCCTTGGGCCAGGAGGCAGGAGCTTCGTTTAGCAGCCTCTGCCGTGCTTTTCCCATGACTGAGCTTGCTTCTGTGGCCAAGCAGGAGAAGGACAGAGAGAACAAGCCGCAGGTGTGTCACCCTCTTTGAAAGGTCTGTCTTTACACGTGTGTCCTGCAGAGTGAGAGGCAAGGTGCCTGGCCCCTGTCAGCCTCCAGGCCGAGGTGGGTGGTTCCACTGTGGCCAAACAAGCTTTATTCCTTTCTACCGGGAATGTTAGAAAAGGTACAGTTGGAGGAGTGGAGAGAGGTTTTCGGAGAGTACAGAATCTTTAACCTTCGATATTCAGTGTGTGTGTCCAGGTGGTCACTGATGGGTAGCTCTGTGCCATGGAATCTGACCTGGCGGGTGATGAAGAAGTTAACCTCTCAAAGTAACTTTCCTCAAAGCTTCCTGAGAAGCTGGGACCCGCGGCGTGCACTACCGCACCCAGCTCAGAGCTGGCTTTGGGTAACAGCAGCATACCCTGGAGAGCTGCTGGGCAGCTTTGATCAGCTCCAGACTGCAGAGTGCCTTGACCAGCCAGAGATGTCAGGTGTCACGGGTAGGCAGGGGGAGACACGAGTGGCTTTTAAGCAGAAGGCTCAGTGTGCCATGGCAGGCAATCCCTGGGTCAAGGAGGATCTGTTGTCTCTTCTCCCACAGAGACACATGTGTCTTCTGCACACAGCTGTGTGCTCGGCTGGGTCAGTGGGAGCCAAGCACCAGGCCCACAGAGAACGGAGGAGGTTCAGGTCCATCCCTCCCTGGGTCTCAGGCCCACAGAGAACGAAGGAGGTTCAGGTCCATCCCTCCCTGGGTCTCTGGAGTAGGCCAAGTCCTAAATCTTTTAGGGAGCCTGTCCCAATCCAGTAACTAAGTGCTGCTCTCTCCATACCAAGGGTTGGGGCAATACTCATTTATTTTGCCAAATAACCTAAAAGGATGGAAGACCAAGTTCAAACTGGATTCAGCTGCTTGAACCGTGGGTCGCATTCTGTTGTTGAAGAAGCACAGCTGCTTGCCTAGGTCGGACGTGCCTCAGAGTGGCCACTAATGTGTCACTCTAGTGGACTCCGCCCAGTCAGTTAACACTGAAAACTGTCGGGAAACAGCTGCCAGCACATTCTATGTCCTGGCTTCAAATGCCAGGGCTCAGCAGTTGACTCAGGAGTTACCTGTGATAAATTAAACTTGGAAAAGTGCAAAACGCATATCCTGGCTCAGTGCCCATAGCACAGCAGTCACAGGGCCTGCCACGTACACCGAGGCTGGTGGGTTCAAACCCGGCCAGGCCAGCTAAAGCGACAATGACAACTTCAACAATAAAAATAGCAGGCATTGTGGCCAGCGCCTGTAGTCCCAGCTACTTGGGAGGCTGAGGCAAGAGAATCGCTTAAGCCCAAGAGTTGGAGGTTGCTGTGAGCTGTGAGGCCACGGCTCTCTACCCAGGGTGACATAGTGAGAGTCTGTCTCAAAAAAAAAAGCAAAACACACATCCAGGTGCTTGTGTGATGTGACTTTTGTGTTGTGGCTTAGGGCAGCTCTTGAAAAACATTAAGAAATTCTAGAGGGGCAGTGCCAGCGGCTCAGTGGAAAAGGCGTCAGCCCCATATAAAGAGGGTGGCATGTTCAAACCCAGCCCCTGGCTAAACTGCAACAAAAAAATAGCCGGGTGTTGTAGAGGTGCCTGTAGTCCCAGCTACTCAGGAGGCTGAGGCAAGAGAATCGCTTGAGCCCAGGAGTTAGAGGTTGCTGTGAGCTGTGACACTACAGCACTCTACTGAGGATGAAAAAGTGAGACTCTCTCTCAAAAAAAAAAAAATAAATAATAAAATAAAATTTGAAAGAGAAATTCCAGAGACCTCGCCTCTGGAGGAGCTGTTGACTTACAGCTGTGATATGCCTGTTTCTCCTGCCCTGATCCCCTTGGGGGATTGCACTCCTACATCCTTCTGTTTTTCAGGTGGGGAGTGGGATTTGTTCTGGAGCCTACTGCGCTGCTGCTAGGTCAAGGGTGGAACACTCAACTGTGTTCTGCATGGCAGAGCCTGTGTCTCTTCCGCGGCTGTGCCCGGCTGTCAGCACAGAGCCTGGCCCATCCAGTGGTTTAGAAATAGACCCAGGGAAGCCACAGTTCTGTGAGGTCATCTTTAAGGAGCACATACCCCATCTTACTCTCCCATGAGTTGGGGAACCAGCAGATGGTCCCTTATCTCTTTTTCCTGTGAACTGTGAACTAATTTAGATGCTTTCTTTTTCCTGGAGGTCATAAAATAGGACCTATCTTTGGATATAACCCTATGACAGTTGCAGTGGAAAAGAAACTGTATTAAGCTTCATAGAGGGACGCTTCAGAAGGGAAGTGGCACGGAACCCTGAGGCAGTGTCTTTCCACCTTTGTCATCTCCTGGTGCACTTGAACCTATAATTAAACAGCACACTTAAATGATGTTGATAAAAAAAAAAAAGAATATACTTACTGTTCTTTGTCTTTTGAAAATAATTTAGTGATCTTTAAAAATGTTCATGGCACTACCCTAGAGGTCCAAATCCCTCCCCTGCTAGTGACCTGCTGATAAGCAGGTGATCTCTTTCACTCTGGCGTTCTTAACAAGAAGACTCACAGGACCATTCTGGGTGGCTGTGGCAGCCTCGCTGGAGCTGCACGTCTCCCTCGGAGCTGTGCAAACAGTCTTCTGCCTTGTCACATCATGACCCTCTCAAGTTGAAAGACCGCTGTCTTGTCTCCTGGGTTGCCCCCACCCTTGACTTCCTCACTGCTGCTCACACTCCATGATGATGAGACTCCCTGAAGATGCTGGCAGGGGAGGTTGGTTTGGTTTCTTTTTGGATTCTCTACAGATTCTCAGTAGCTCTCCCCTTTTTCCTTTTGTCTTTTTTTTTTTTTTTTTTTTAAGTCTTACAAGCATTTATTAAATGAAAGTGCCCTTGCAAGTTTGCTATTTTTTCTAAAACGATGAATTCTAACAGGCTGCTTTGGCCTTAGGGTTGAGGATGGCAGTGAGTGCCTGTGCGTGGATGTGGTCACCCACAGTAGTGCTATGCAAGGGAAAGCCGACAGTTCCTCTGAGGTGTGGGGTTGAACAGAATGTTCTAGGAGCAGTCTGACCAGCAGAACCAGAGTCCAGTGAAATCGTCCCCGTGGTTTTGGCTCTGAAGGTCACTCTAGAGTTTGTTGTTTTTGTTAGCGTCGCGTTGACTCACAGCCAGAGGACCATCAACTAAAGAGCTGTCCTTCAGTAATGTACTTGTGTAACTTTGGATGAAAATGTCAGGTTACATCGCTGATCATCTGTAAGCAGACGCCTTGTCCCTGTTGATTCTGGGTGTGGTGGCTCAGCCATCCTAATTCGTCAAATATTAAGACCTCATCAGCTGTGACATTCACCATTATTTTATGCACTACTAAAAAAGATTAAACACTGCCACTTAACTATCACACATGTTTTCTTATCACTTAGAATTTTTGTTGTATCCTTGCTGAAGGAATATCCTTTAGAATTGATTTGATAGTATGATAGATTATTACTGCATGTCCTTCTTCTCTGTAATAAAGAAGATAATAAAGCAAAATAAATTGGTTGAAATACTTCTAGAGTTTCTTCACGTTCAGAGGTCTGTGTTTCTGAAGTTATCTTAGCACCATCAACAATTTTGGGTTTCTGCATCCTGGTCTTTCCAGAGTGCCCCAGAGGGCATGGGGGTGGGGGACGGGGACTGGTGACATCCTGTGTCCTGGGGCAGCCGGTGGTTACATGGGCAAATTCATTTCATTTGGTGAAGATTCATTGAGCGGTATGATTATGATTTTGTACTCTGAATATTTATTGTGCTAATTGCTTCAAAGAAGAAAAGGAGGGTCCACTCTTGTCTCCGGACAGTGATAACTGTGTCATGATGGGGCCCCCTCTGATTTGAGAGACCTTAAATGCCAAAAAATAAACATTTTTAAAAGTACATTTTTATACAGGAAAGTGTACTTTTAATACGGTATTTATAAATGCGTTTAATTACACAATGTTCAGGCCGTGTTTTTTGGTCTTGTCCCCAAAGACCTACTGTGAGTTTAGGTGCCAGTACTAGCTTCCAACACTTCCTCAGCACTTCCTTTTCTTGGAACCCACAAAGCCATGGTCTCAGTAACCTCTTTCACTCACCTGGCTTGGCTGTCTCGCTTAATGTGCTCCATGGAACCCACTGAAAATGAGGTCTGCATTTGCTCCTTCTCATCTGCCCCCCACCGTTACCCTGGTTTTCTCAGAGATATTCAACTTGGTCTTCTAGCAACCAATGTGGAAAAAAAAATCAAGTTTTCACAGCAAGCAGGTTCGGTCATAATGTAATGTGTTTCCTTGTCAAACACTTCAGTTCCCTAAAAGAAGTCAGATAAGGATGTCCCTTGACAGGTGCACTTCCAGTTGGGTAACAGAGCAGATATTCAAATTCCCCTCATAGCTAAAAACAGGCCAAGAAACTTGTTTTCCTAACAAACGTTACTTCATATTGTTAAAAACCTTCCTTCTCAAATGCTCCCATTCACTAAATCAGGTGGACGTGCATCTCCGACAGGTGTGCTGTCCTGGGTTTTGGAACCAGACGTTCAACTTGGCCTCATACCTTCTAATAGTTAAAGAACCGTGTTTCCACAGCAAGTGGGTTAGCTCTGAAGGGAAGGGTATTTCCTTATCAAATACTTCAACTCACTAAAAGGAAACAGATAACAGGGCATCTTTTGACAAGTGTGCCTCATGTGTGTCTTAGATCCAGATAGTCACCTTGGCCTTGTAGCTATGGATAGGAAAAAAAAATCACATTTTTCCAGCAAGCGGGTTAGATCATAATGTAATGACTTTTGCTTGTCAAACGCTGCGGTTCACTTCAAGAAAGCAGGTTAATGATGCACCATCTGAGAGCTGTGCCTCCGTTTGTACAATAGAGCCAGATATTCAGTTCCCTTAATAGCTACAAACAGGAAGAGAGAAATGATTTCCTAACTAGCACGTTCGTCCACATTGTTAAATAGGTTCCTTTCTCAGTGCTTCCAGGGGTGACTCAGAGAGTTCTCTGGTCAAGGCTGTGAGTCGTAGTCTTTGGTGTGACAGTCAAGGGCTAGAAGCCAGCCTGAGCTCTTTGGCCTCAGACCTCAGAGCTGGCACTTTCTTCACCCCCCACCATCTGCTCTGTCCCCTCTTAGGCCATCCTGGCCTACTCAGCAGGCAGCCCAGCCCCCTCGCTGCTCTCTACGTGGTCCTGTGCTTTCTGTGGGTCTGTGCATCATGATCCCAAATTGGTTTCCAGCCCAGACTCTCTTAGGAACTACAGCCAGCAATTTCTCTTGTCCACATGACAGGTGCAACCCAGCAGGTGCTTTGGGCTCTGGGCAGCTGGGGGCCATGCCACAGATGGCATGAGGGTGGGCAGTGGGGGTCCAGGACCCTGAATGTGGATCCTGCACTGCCACAGGCACCCCTGCCCCAGTGAGCCTCCCACCCTTTGCTGGGACCAGTCAGCACTATGTTGGGAAAGCCCAGCAGGAGTCTTTCCAAAGCCATGGAAGCAATTCAGGACAAGATGTAACAAAGTTACCCCAGGGCCACACTCCAGTGGCAGCGCAGTACACGGTACAATCTGCACCGGAGACCCCGTCTTTCGCAGCCCACTCTGGGGGCTGTCATGGCTTTCCCAGTGCTGATGCCTCTCCAGGGAGGCCTCCCTTCCCATCTCTACCCACCAGAAATTGGCCCAGCCTTCTGTGACACAGTTCCTAAAGTCTTCCCTGGGAATCCCTTGCCACAGTACATGCTCTTGCCCTTTCCTGCAGCCCTCGTGCCTGCGTGGAGCTGGCCCCTCTGCCTGATGCCCAATTGTTTAGGCCCTGGGCTTATTCCTTCCCCTAGTATACAATTTTTGAAGATTGAGTTCATGAATTCTTGTTTGTATCACACTCTGCATAATGCACTATATGGAAAGATAAGGTGGTCCAGTTGCCAGAAGGGCTTTCTCTGCCTCTGGATTCCGGGTAAGACTGCTGTGCTCCGCAGGCAGGCTGTCTCTGCTCTCAGCAGCCTCACTGCAGGCTTGTAGTCAGATTTACGCGTTTTTTTTGATCAAAAGATTCATAAACGATCCTGTAGTTTTTTCTCCTTTCAGTTACAAAGTAAATCAGCACCAGGGCATTTCTTCCTTAAACTGCTTTTCTCTCTTGGCTGAGCGCGCAGGTAGTGGGAGGAAGAAAGCAGCGTGGCTGGGACTTGGCGGGCAGGTGCGGAGGCTGACTCGCAGGCCGCTGTGGGCAGCCACGGGGGAGGGAGCACTGTGAGGGCAGCCTGTGCCGTACAGCTAATCATTGAGCCCTGGACTGTGAGTTTTCAACAACAACAAATATTCCCTAAGCATCTCTCCTGGGCCAGGCCCTGTTCTCACCCTGGGAGGAAAACAGATGAGGTTCTTGACTCCCAGGGAACTTGGTGTTGGTAGGGTATTGTCCTGAGATCGTCCACCCTGGGCCAGGAAGCGGTGCTATCAGCTACGGTGGCCTGTCACTCGGAAACCAGAGCACTTCTGCCATGTGCTCTGGGTCAGAACCATTTGAGCCAGCCCGGACTAATGTGTCTGCACACGGCCTGGGGGAGTGCGCTGCCCCACTGCCCCCCTCACCTGTGACCCCAACAGCTTTGTCTTCATGGGGGCAGTGTTCTCCCAAGAGTAGCCTGCACATGGCTGTGAAGCTGCTCCTGTTTGTGCCCGAGGGAAGACAGCCAGGATCTTCTGCGTTCACAGCAGAAGGACAATTCTCCCTCCCTGGTAACGACAACACGTGGGTCCTATTTTGGTCATTAAATCAAAATGTTGGCACTTCAGGCCCCTTCGGAGAATTCAAGCACAAACACGGATGATCTGTGACCCAGCACTTGTCAAAAGTCCTCTTGAGACATCTGATTGGGAGAGAGGCACCCCCACGGGCGTATTAAGTGTCACGTCTCATGTATCAGGGAGATCTTGTCTTCACTGAATAGCAAGCCAGACAAACCTAGTACCAAACTGATTGAATGTGTGCCTTCAAATTTTCAAAGAGTCCTTTAAAGAAATGCCTGTTTCAGCATCCCTGTATCTTTCATAGAACCTTGTTAGAGACCCTACAATAATCAGCATCTTTTCTTATGAGGACCTTCTAGACAAATGCATTTCCAAATTCAATATCTGGAATATCTGGAAAAGTTACTCTGCAGGTGAATATGTCAAAATCAAAAGAGTTTTTTGACCAAGGATCCTTTCTTTTTTTGCTTTGACTGCCAGGAAACTCAACTGAGTTCATTGCCCAACTACAGTAATCGGTTTATTTGATTGTACAACCCTGAATGTTGCTCTAGGTCCATATTAAATAGACCTAAATCTATGTCTGAACAGCTACCTGAACATACCAACATTTGAAAGGACATCAGTGTTCTCTCCTGTTATTTGACATCTTTTCACACGTTGGAACAACTACTACTTCATAGCACCAAACAGACAAAAATCCCTTCTGGATTCCAAGCCAAGGTCACTCGTCACTCAGCCCACAGTGACAGGCAGATGTTTATTGAGAGCATTTGTGCCGGACTAATGGGCTTCTGGCTTGGGCAGATGAAAGTCCTGTGCCTCCTGGTGTGAGAAGGAGGTTCTGAGCCCCAGGAGACCTGTTGCTATGTACCTCGCTGCTGACTGCGTCTTGCTGGGTGCTGTGTGGCGGGCTCTGGGACTTCATCAGGCACAAGGACTCACACTCCAGGCTGAGCCAGCCCAATGTTGTTCATGTTTCAAGTCAGGAAGGATGGACCAGCTGCCAATGGGAGCCACTGCCCTTCTGAGGCTGGTGACAGCAGGCTGGGGGAATGTGGGAGTGATCCCTGGCCCCTACCACCTGTACCCCGAGATGCTAAGGCTTTACCATCCATCCTTGAACTTCCCAAAGCCATCATCACCTTAGGGCCCGTGTGCCCACTGTCAGCCACAGGGCCTGCGTGCCTGCTGTTCCCTGTGCCTGGAAGGCCCTTGAGTCTTCTCAAGGCTGGTTCCCCCTCCCCTCTCTCAGCTCAAAGGTCTGCCTCCCTGACCTCCCAGTCCACAGATGCCACCTCCCAGCACTCTCAGGGACATCTTGAGGTTGCCTCTGTAGCATTTAGTGCAGCAGAAGCTCTTGCTTGGTTTTTAATGTTAATTGTATCTTCCCCTTTCCCCTGCTACCTGCTGGACCGAACATACTCCTTAACGTCTTCCCAGTGCCTGGACTTCTAGCCCCTTGCACAGTCGCTGACTCACAGCAAGTGCTCAGTGTTTGTGGAATGAACGGAAAGTTGTAAAATCTCATAAGGGCACAGAATGTTAGCCTGGTTTTGTTGATAGAAACTTCTGCCTAGGGCCTAAGACATGAATTACAAAGGATAGTCGCAGGGAGGTTTGTAGGGTTCAAAGTCCCTGCCCTGGCGTGGTTATTACTTGCTCTCTGCAGTAACAGATCCCTCCGAGATTAAGCGCGTGTTTCTCAGAGTCTGGGCACCTGCAGTGGGTCTCGGAGCCTCCTCGTATGTAGAACGGAGCAAATGCCTTGGGGTGCGATCTATAGTTTTATTTTGTTTTGTTTTTGCCCCCATAGTGTTTTGAAATACATTCAAATTAGTTGCCAGTGTTGAAAAATTGGAAGATTTCACACAATGGATTTCAGCAGTCCTTAGAAACTCTAGAACAGTGGTTCTCAACCTTCCTAATGCCACGACCCTTTAATACAGTTCCTCATGTTGTGGTGACCCCCAACCATAAAAGTATTTTCATTGCTACTTCATAACTGTAATTTTGCTCCCGTTATGGATCATAATGTAAATATGTGATACGTAGGATGTATTTAGGCGACCCCTGTGAAAGGGGTCATGACCCACAGGTTGAGAACGGTGCTGTAGAAGACCTGGCGCTGCTGGGCTTGTCTTCCCAAGTGGCAGCATCTGGCTGGCTCTGAGCAGGGACCGTGAGGTTGTCCCTACAGGGCCAGGGCAGCTATGTGAGGTTTGTGATTCCACAGTGTGAGAGTGGCCGTCACTTGCCCTCCCAGGGGTACATGATTGCCTCTCCTTCCTATAGGAAGAGGGTGGGGCTTGTGTCCTGGGCCCTGACCCCACACGGTCACTTCACCGTGTCATCCTGACTCCGTGAGTGACCTGAGAGAGATGAGATCCCTGAGCTGAGGGAGTGGGAGGGGAGGGTGGACGCTGCCCTGCAGTGTACTGAGGCCCCAGAGTACTGCCCTGGGGCCTGTCCTCTGCAGCCAGCAGTGCCCAGGACTGGCCCCCTGCTGCCCACTGTGCTTCCTCTCACTCTGTGCCTCTCTTGTGATTTTACCACCTCCTTCCTGAGCCCATGGAGAAGGTGCTCAGCACGCAGCCTCCTGGGGGAGAATGAGTCATGCTCCCAGGTGCTGGCGGGCGCTGGGGAGCATCCGGCGAGCCCCCGAAAGCGCTTGGGGCTAGGTCAGAAATAGCCATGATCATGATTCTCCAGCTTGATCTCCTGTGCTGTGGCAGATAGAGGCACCTCTGGCCACTGGGAGGGTTTCAAGGTCCAGCATCTTGTTTCCATTTTCTCTCTGAATTGTGCTTGTTTGCCGACTGCATTGTTACAGTGATGAAAATGGAAGGGCAGTTACCTGATGCCAGCTCTGTGGTATAGCTCCGTGCTCTTTCCTGTCCTTTTCCACATGTATACAAAATTGTAGTTATGGTGACATTAAATTTCCCTCACAGCAGTTCCCTGTGCCCACAGCAAGGCACGGCGAGTGGTAGGCACTCTAAATAAGTGCTGCCTGCAGAATATTTTGTTTACTTAATTAGCAGGTGAACATTTTCCTAATTGCATCATGCCCTGAGTTCCTGATATCAAATTGTTAAAACTTATTTGCTACTTTATTATATTTAGATGTTTTTCTCCCCCTAGCTTATCAGGATTATAAATACTGTTGCAGTGAGCATTTTTCTCCACATAACTGTTTTGGGGGGGGTTGAGTTGTTTTCTTAGGATAAATTCCAAGCATTTGAATTCCTGAATCAGAGGAGAGAAAAGTAAGAAATTGCTTTTTAAAGCATCACTTATCCCTGTTGCCAGCAGCATTTAAGATTATTAGTTTTACAGAACTTTACCAGTATTTGGAGTATTCTTTTTAAATTTTTGCTAGTTTAGTAGTAAAAGATGGTACCTTATTCTTTTAATTTGCATTTCTGTGTGTGTGGTTATTAGCATGGGTTAAAGAACAGTCTGGTTATTTCTTTGTGTGTGTGCCTTACCTATTTGAGTGGTTTGTGTGTCTGTGGAATATAGGTTTTTTTAGAGTTGTGTGACTTCATAATACAGATATGACTAACCCAATTTTCTCATTCTACTGCCAACATTTCCCTAGTGTGTGGGTTTCCATTTTTAATGCCAGGCATGTTGGTACAGGTGCCATACTGGGTCCTCAGGGAGTCTGAGGATGTGGCCGTGGAGGGAACTTGGGCCCCCCATGGCCAGGGGACCAGGTTGGCCAAAGTAGGCCCAGACCAGCTGCTCCCTGCTCTAACGGCCTCCCTCTGGGCACATCAGAGCCCCTGTAGCTGTCCTGGCCTAGAAAGTTCTTTTGAGCTGAGAGTGCTGCTTCTCTCCTCTGCACCGAGGCTGGCTTTGTGAGGCTCCTCTGGACGTGTGCCTTCACCACTCCAATGACCTTGAGCCAGCCGTTCCATCTTCCTGACTCAGGGTATATAAAAATACCCCTGGCTGGGAAATATGAAGAAAATCTATAGTGGATTCGTGAACATTAAGCTCTTAAGAGGCAGCAAATGCTATTCAGCTACCAGATTGTCCTCAGAAGGGTCGATCAGTTCGGCAGTGTTGACAGCCACCTCTGGGGGGTGTTGTCTAAGAGATGCGGGTCCAACAGGGGAGGGCTGAGGTTGGAGAAGGCTCTTCTCCGAGGACTGACCCTCTGTGGGTTTTTAGATCTGGCCCATCTTCTGTCCCTCATACGGGGAGGAAGGTTCCCAGTGCCCCGTGTACAAGCAGCCAGAAAACCTGTTTAGAAATGACAATTCTAACCTTCCCCTCCCTGCTCTGTGCTGCAAGACCCACATTGCCCACATGCCCCATCCTGCGGGCGTGTTCCTGACCTGGTCTGATCACTTGAGTAGAAGGTGTGTGGCCAATGCTTAGTCAGGAGTCTGCACGGGGACTAGAGTTGCTGCAGAGGTGGCCAGGGCATAGGCCCCTGGGGTGTGTGTGGGCAAACTTCACTGGGTAAACAGAGATACTTTTATATATCAGTAAAATAAGCAGAATTATAAATAAATGAGTCAAACAAAATGTTGGGGGGGGGGCAGTGCCAACAGAGGAATCAGTCATTAATTGTGTATAGGGGTAGAGTGAAGCTTCTCAGAAGATGTGGCACAGGGTAAGGGGCAATAGAGTTTCATGGGGTGCGGGGGGAGGAAGGACGGGGACAAAGGACAAGGGAGAGGACCACGCAGCCTGCAGAGTGAGGACACAGAAACAGGAAGGGGAATGTCACTTCCATGGTGGCTGCAGCACAGGGGAGGGGCCAGCAGGAGGGGCGAGTCTGGATGGCGAACATGGTGCTCAGAAGCCGTGGCAGGGTCTGAGACAATGCTGCAGTGGGACCTGGCTGTGACACCCAGGACAGGCCTGCGTCATGAGTGGAAGGATGGGTGATGAACAAGGAGCCGGGAGCTGAGGTGTCTGTTGGTCAGCAGGGTTCTTCCGCAGCCACTGATTCCAACCACAGTGGGTGGGCAGGCAGATCGTCCATGGTGATCCTCTGTTCCCAGCCCAGGATGGCCTTTTTAGGTCTTGGCAAGGGCATCCGTCTGGTGGGCTGGACCGAGGAGGAGACCAGCAGGTGTAGCACCATAGAGAAATCCTGATGGTTGGTGTTTGTTCACTTATCTAACCAGTATCTACTGAGCGCCGAGTGCATTCCAGGTGTTCAACAGGAAAGCAGACCACCGGAGAAGGGTGGCCTAGATGGGGAGCTTCCCAAAGTCTGGAGCTGCAGATGTTATTCCCTTTGCAGGGAAGGCGCAACCTAATTTGCTCCTTGAAGTCGGGACTGTGCTGGCTGAGTTCCCCGTGTGTGAGGAGTGGGGCTGTCCTGGTGATGATACCCCTGTCTCTGTGTTTCCATCCCAGATGCCTTAGGGCTGTGTGAGCTGCTCCAGAGGCTCGTTCCTGTGACGCCCTGGGAGCCAGTCCCCTGGGCTCCCCTCCAACACCCTCCCACAGCCCACCCGACCATGGAGGCCCCAGAGGTCCCTGTGGGCTCACTGATTGACTTTGGGCCTGAGCCCCCTGCCTCCCCTGCCCTGGAGACACCACCCCCTGCACTGCAGGATGGGGATGGCTCCCTGGGAGACGGTGGGTCGGAGAGCGAGACCACGGAGTCGGCAGACAGCGAGAATGACATGGGCGAGTCACCCTCACACCCGTCCTGGGACCACGACCGCCGCTCCTCCTCCAACGATTCCTTCTCTTCGGGCCAGAGCACCGAGTCGGCCCAGGACGAGGAGACCCTGGCGCTCCGGGAGTTCATGCGTGGCTACGTGGAGAAGATCTTCTCTGGAGGGTAAGGGTGAGTGGGGTGAGCTCCAGGTCCGAGGGGACCCCCTTCCCGTGCTCACTCAGCCTCTCACCAGGGCTTTGCCCCTGCTTTTGCGTGGGGCTGGGGAATTTTTAAAGAACACCTGAACCTGGGCTCCGCACCAGCCCGAGCACAACGTCTAAACATGTGCATGGTCCCCAGGGACTCTGAAGGGCAGCTGTGCCGGAACGACCAGGAAAGAGCTCACCAAAGTGCTGGGCTCAGGCCAGCCAGCACCAGGTGCGGCTGCAGAGGGAGCGGTCCCTGTCCCTCACCCGTGCAGTCCAGCCAGTGCTGGGACACAGAGTGGGAGTGGCTCGCCCATCTGCTCCACCTGTTTTCTTACTGAAACTTTCTCCTCTGCTAGGCCCTTTGGGGAGGAGGCAACAGGATGAGACACGGCTGTCACTGTACTCTGCACGGTGGCCTCTGTGTGGGCTGTACATGCTTGTTACAAAACAGAGAGAAAACCATTTCTAGAGCGCAGATCCCCGGCAGTGCCCGTAGCTTAGTGGGTAGGGCGCCGGCCACATACACTAAAGCTGGCAGTTTCGAATCGGCCCTGCCCTGATAAAACAATGACAACTACAACAAAAAAACTAGCTGGGTGTTGTGGCGGGCACCTGTAGTCCCAGCTACTCAGAAGGCTGAGGCAGGAGGATCACTTGAGCCCAGGAGTTTGAGGTTGCAAGGAGCTACAATGAGACTCTCCCTGGGTAGAGTCTCACTTTCCCTGGGTAGAGATTGAGGTTGCTGTGTGCTGTGACACCACAACACTCTACCTAGGGTGACAGCCTGAGACTCTGTCTCAAAAAATAAAAAATAAAGCACAGATCTCCTGTAATCCCTGTGGCTCTGTTTCTGGCACACGTTGCTCCAGAGTTTGGACCATGTGTTCCCAAGCCAGGTTACAGAAGGGGCTGTCTGTGCTGATTCCTTCCCCTCACCGCTCTGATGACCTGCTGACACTTGTCTTATCGCTGCCAACTCCAAGGGACATGTGCTTTGCATCTGTGCCCCCTGAGCATCTCCAGGCAAGCTGCCATCAAGCTCCTTATCAGACTGAGGGTTGGCGGAGAGGCTGTGATCATAGGCCGAAATTAGGAGAGGGGCAGCGTAAGGAGCAAGCTTCTGGGCACTGGACTCCTGTGACACTCATGGGCAGCTGTGCACAGGGAACCCTTCCTCGCACCTCCTTGTAGCCTTTCCGTCATGGCTCTTGAGGGGATAAATGTGGAAGTGACAATGCAGGGCTGTGATGTGGTCTGTGAGGTGGGACTCTGTGGACAGGCTGCCCGTTAGTATCTCAGCCCATGGAGGTGGACTCCCTGACACGAGCCAGCTGCATGGCTCACGCAGGGACTGTAAGGCTCTCATCATTCACAGCAGCTTGGGAAGTGCTGCAGTCCAGATGCTCTGACTGCTGTCCATGGCCAGTGTCTTGGGAGCTTATTAGAAATGCAGAGTGTACAGTGGCTCACACCTGTAATCAGAGTGTACAGAGAGCAGAATATGCAGTGGCTCATGCCTGTAATCCTAGCACTCTGGGATACCAAGGTGGGTGGATTGCTTGAACTCAGGAGTTCAAGACCAACCTAAGCAAGTGCAAGATCCCATCTCAACAAAAAGCAGAAAGACTAGCCAGGTGTCATGGCAGGTATCTATAGTCCCAGCTACTCAGGAGGCTGAGGCAGGAGGATCACTTGAGCCCAGGAGTTTGAGGTTGCTGTGAACTATGGTGACACCACTGCACTCTACTCAGGGAGAGTGAGACTGTCTCAAAAAAAAAAAAAAAAAAAAAAAAGGAATGTGGAGTCTTGGGCCTGCCCAGCCCCACTGAGTCAGAATCTGCATTTCAACAAGGGCTGTAGAGGATTCACACACACATCCAAGTCTGAGAAGTATTGGCTTAAGGGCAAGTTTTCCACTTTCATTAAAGCAACATGAATTGTTGCCTGTCAACCCACAAATCAAAGAGTTGTGACTGAGGTCCTCAGCTGTCCAGAGTTGATTTTTGCCTTTTCCAGGCCTGCTGCTCACTCGGTGGAGTCCTACGTCAGTTTTTCATGTTCTTAGAAAAGGGAGGAACTATATGAGAATCTAAATGTTTAACTGTCCAGAATGCATTTATGCTGGATTTGAACACATTTTGACAGAGCAGTAGGTGTGGCTTCATACGTATTTTGTTTGACCAATGCTGAAATTAGCTCTCCCTGAGCACACCCCATTTAAAGAGAAGTGGGGAGAGCCCTGACATCTGCTGACGGCCAGGAAAGCTGAGCTGGACGTGTCTTAAATCATCCAGCGTTCACTGCACATGGCTGTCAAATCCACAGTCATCCAGTGTCAGTATTTGGGATAAATGAAACCAAGATATTTTCTAAAAACCTTAAATATGGGCTCAGTGCCTGTGGCTCAAGCGGCTAAGGCGCCAGCCACATACACCTGAGCTCGCAGGTTCAAATCCAGCCTGGGCCTGCCAAACAACAATGATGGCCGCAACCAAAAAATAGCCGGGCTTTGAGGCAATTGCCTGTAGTCCCAGCTACTTGGGAGGCAGAGGCAGGAGAATCACTTGAGCGCAGGAGTTGGAGGTTGCTGTGAGGTGGTGTGTCACTCTACCCAGGGTGACAGCTTCAGGCTCTGTCTCAAAACAACTAAGAAAAAAACAGAAAACCTTAAATACAGCTGGGTGCCTGTAGCTCAGTGAGTAGGGCGCCAGCCACATACACCGAAGCTGGCAGGTTCAAGCCTGGCCCAGGCCTGCTAAACAACAATGACAAATGTAACCAAAAAAAAAAAAAAAAATAGCCAGGAGTTGTGTGGGTGCCTACACTCCCAGCTACTTGGGAGGTTGAGGCAAGAGAATCACTTAAGCCCAAGAGTTTGAGGTTGCTGTGAGCTGCGAAGTCACGGTGCTCTACCGAGGGCGACATAATGAGACTCTGTCTCAAAAAATAAACCAAATAAAAACCTTAAATACATGAAAATTGGTAAGCCAATTGATCTTCCGTCTTCTGCTTGAGTCTTTAAGTTTGGAAAGTGTTGGCACCTTCCAGAGAGGCTCAGAAGTGGTTTGCAATCAGGAGAGCATTTTATCTACCCTGGCCACGGTGACCCAGAGGCTGAGGGTCCCCCGTCTCCGACCCTCATGCACAAAGCAGGGATGGGTGGACAGGTGGGCAGCATCACTCTGCACAGATGCAGAGGACGTCACTCTGCACAGATGCAGCATCACTCTGCACAGATGCACCTGGCTTCAGTGCACTGGCTGAGACAGAGCAGAGTCGGGAATCCCTGAGTTCTGCATCCAAGTCAGGGGGAAGCAGGATGAGCTGGAGAGCCAAGTTTCGGACCTTCTCTGAGCAAGGGGCAGGAGGGTGAGAGGCAAGGGCATGGGCTTTGTTGGCAGGATGTCTGGGTAGAACTCTCAAGCTGCTTCTCCTTGGCCAAGGCAGGCCCCTCGTCTTTGAAATAAAAATAGCATTTCCTCACGGGATTGCCGGAGGGCGAGGTGAGCTGTCCGGGCTGTGCTTGGCAGCCGTGACACTGCGTAGCTCTCTTCTGGGTTCTTCCCCTACTGGAGCCTTTCTGTTTCACAAGATTGAAAGGTGGTTTTGTTTTTTTTTACTTTTTTTTTTTTTTAGGGAGGACTTGGACCAGGAGGAGAAAGCCAAGTTTGGCGAGTACTGCAGCAGTGAAAACGGAAAAGGCCGGGAGTGGTTTGCTCGCTACGTGAGCGCCCAGGTAAGAAGGTGACCCCGAGGAGGAGCTGGAGGTGTGTGGCTCAGCCCTGCTGCGTCCTGTCCTCCCTCTGCAGTCTGCGGGGAAGTGACTCAAGAGAAAAAGGTCAAACCTATCCAACGAGGTTCTGAAAGGGCAGCGTAGAAAGGGGGAAAAGGGAGATAACTCACCTGGGTGTCTCACTGTAAGGGAAAGAGAAGTATATTAACAAAGGTCAGAAAAGAATTAAATTTTATAACTAGCCAATGCATTCTTTTTTTTTTTTTTTTCCCTGTGGAGTGGCTTAAGTTCTTAATTTTTAAGTATTTTATCACAAATAATTTGTTTTTCATAGAAAAATTAGAAAGTGCAGATATGCTAAACTACCCATAAATCCCCATCCAGAAACAGCCAGTGCTGTCATTTTGGGTTTTGCCCTCTGCACTTTTCCAAGTGGGATGAGTGTGTGAAGTTTCTGCACCCACGCATGCCCTGCCAGCAAGGATGGTGTCGCCCTGTCTGCACTCTGCTTCCAGCCTGGCGGGAGGGGAGGCAGGTGGTTTGTGCAGGGCAGTTGAGGAGTTGGCTGCCCAGGTGGCCCATCCCAGCTGCACTTAGGAATGTGGAGGGTGGAAAGCCTGCAGCCTCGCCCAGTGCCAGCTACCACCTGTCCCTTAACGTGTGTTCGGCCTCTTTCTGGACAGCGCTGCAACTCCAAGTGTGTCTCAGAAGCCACCTTCTACCGCCTGGTGCAGTCTTTCGCAGTGGTGCTGTTTGAGTAAGTCATGCAGGGCTCACAGCCTTTGTCCTAAGGAGCCATTCTCCCCTTTCCTGCCTGTAATTACCCCGCTGTGAGTAATATCCATGTGAGTCATCAGATAGAGATTGCTCTGATCCGCCAGCATCTGCTAAAAGGGGAGCTGTGGCCAGCATCCCCCTGGAGCAGAGCCAGGGCCCTCACCTGGTGTAGAAAGCAGAGGAAGCAGCAGCAGGGTGTGAGAAGGTTCCCCTGCTGTCCTCAGGAACAGGCCACGATCACCTCCCCCTCTAGGCCTCCCCCTCCTGGGGACAGGGGTGGGGGGACAAGCTCTCTCCATTTCCTGTTGTGAGGCTTTCAAACCTGACAGCTGCCCAGCCCTCCCTCAAATAAACACTTAATGATGTAGGGGGAACTGTGGCCTGCTTTCTGAGCACTAGTTGGGGACTGTTGGGCCTGTTATTATGAAAGCTGTCAGCAGGTCATAGCTGCAAGCCTGAGATTTGGGGCCAGCCCCACCTCTGCCTCTGTTCCTGTCAGAAGAGGGAGCCGGACCCCCTGGTTCACAGGCCCCCTTCTCGGGTGCATAGCCGCCCAGGATAGAGATCTGCCTCACACCTGTAGGACTTGACTCTTGGCCAGTGACGAGTTCAGTTTGTGAAACGGAGGGGCATTTTTCTGGCTTGGGGAAGCTGAGCTGTGGCCCTGATGACCTGGAGCCTCCTCTGCAGCTAGCCAGGCAGGGGTCTGGGGGGAGGAGCCGTGATCTGGCTGCATCTGTGCCCCACTTTCCCCCACCACCTCTGGAGGTCTTTGGTTTCTCCTACCACCACCTCCCCATGTTGCCAGGCCCATTTCTGTCCTCTGGGGATGAAAAACTCTTCAAGTTAGTTGCTCCCTTGAATCTTAACTCCTAGCTCTCCCTGTTACTCACCTTTCTCTATTTCCCCTTGAACATGGGGCATATACTAGAGGAAAAAAGACCAACCCCGGGGAGGATCCTTTTTTCCTGCTCTTACTCAGAGTCTCCCAAGTCCAGGGTCCATTCCCATCAAGGGTCTGGACCTCAGAGCTGACCAGGGGGAAAGAGGAGAAGCCATCCTGAGAAAAGCTGGGCGAGCCCAGGCCTTCAGCCAGGAGTGACAACCCTTATGCCACATTCTCTCGTGCATTTAAAACGCCGTGAAAGTCAACGTCCAGACTTTCAGTTGCAGAGATTTTCCTGACCCCAACTTTTGCAGAGATTGCATTTGTCATTCATGGTGACAAATTTTTTATTTTTTCTTTGAATTTTTTCCTTAAATAAATAAAATTGGGGTTGGGGAGATAAATTCAACTCCCAACACTGCAAAACACACAAAACTATTTCCCATCACTTTGTCCCTGAGCATATGTAATTTTGTAGACTTGCAGAAGCAAAGTAAAAAACCTTCTATTATTTTCTTAAATCTATTTTTTATTTATGAATTTTATAATTTCTAGTTTATTGGAATTTTTAGTTTTTACCTTTATTTAGTCTTTTATAGTGTTATTAGTAGTTGAGGTCTTTAAATTGATTTTTTGAGTTTTTTGGGGGGGTTTTTTGAGACAGAGTATCAGTCTGTCCCCCTGGGTAGAGTGGTATAGTGTCATGTCACAGCAACCTCAAACTCTTAGGCTCAAACTATCCTCCTGCCTCAGCCTCCTGAGTAGTTGGGACCACAGGTATTTGCCACAGTGCCCAGGCTGATTTTTTTTTTTTTTAGTAGAGACGGGGTCTCACTCTTGCTTATGCTGGTTTTGAACTCCTAAAGACAGGTAATCCACCCGCCTCAGCCTTCCAGAGTGCTGGGATTACAGATGTGAGCCACTGCGCCCAGCCTGATGAGATTTTTTTTTTTTATGTTAAAAGATAAAAATGGTCCTTAATCTACATAATTTCTGTTGACTTTTTAAAAATAATAATTATCCAAGATTAAAAACTAATCAGGAAGAAAAGTATAAAGGGAGTGGCTTAGAAAGGCAAAGTAGCCTGAAATCTAAGGAAGGTCCCTCCTCCCTCGAAGACTAAGTTGGAGGCCCTGGGATGGCCCAGCAGCCGCTGTCTTCATCTGCCCTCAGGGGTATCTGGATGCTCCTGGGGGGCGGGAGAGCCAGGCGGGAGCAGTCCAGGAGCTGGTGGCTGCTGAGAAGCAGGGCAGACGGCATGGCCCGGGCCCTGCCATGGGAAGTCCTGGCCCTGCTCTGAGCTGCATCGAACCTCTTAGTTTTTACCTTTAAAGTGGAAGAGGCTGACAGAGAGACCGTGAGCTCCTCGCTGCCCAGAACCAGCCCTGTCCTCAGCCACCTGCCTGTGGGTGACTCAGCTGGTTGAACCTGGAGGGGTCATGTTTGTTTTTGTCCTGTGGTGGCATCGTGGGAGCGAGGACCTAATTTAGGCCTATTCGTAAAGTAGTTGCAGATGTTTAGTGAATGCAGTGAGAAGGTCAGGGGGAGGATTCTTCAGCTGGGCCTCCTCTTATTCCAGGTGCTATCAGATGGATGACTTTGGGCCAGCCAAGAACCTCATGACCATGTGCTTCACTTACTACCATGTCGGTAAGAGGGGGGCTTCACTCACCTGCAGGTCAGATGGAGAACTCAAGACTGGCCGACTGATAATGCAGCCTCAGAAGAAGCTTTGTTCAGGGCTGGGGCAAGAGTTACAGGGCTCGCAGAGAACAGAGGAAGCGGGTGGATGCTATGGAGGGAGGGAGGAGAGAGTGGTCCAGACCGTGGGTTAGGAGGCTGTCCACAGCTTGAAGGAAACCACAGACTGCCAGGAAATGAGAAAATGCACACACTAGGTATGACAGTCACAGTGCAGACAGGAATTGCTGACGTCAGTCTAATGTTTTAGCAAAGTACAACTTAGAGTTGGCTAAGGGAGGTAGGAGGGGCGGCTCCAATCCCAAGCCATAGAGAGCTGCAGGGGGGCCAGGGACATCCTGGGAAGAGAGCAGGTTTTTCTTGATTCCAAGGCTGGGACACCTCTTCTGGCTCATTGCATCAGAATGTCTTGGTACGTTGGAGCTTGAGGGCTCCCCGTGTTGACCTTCTTGGGTGGCAGCCACAGAGTCTTACTTATCTGGGTCACTATCACTGGAAGGTAGACTGGAGCTGGGGCAGGGTGGCACAGCCTCCTTTCTCAGGACCCACGTGCTCACTCTCCTGTGTCCCAGTCCCTCTGCAACTGCCTTCACCCTCCCCTCCCAATGGCCATCCTCCCCACACCCTCATTTCAGTGGGAAACAACTGATGGCTGCAACTCAGGGCCAGCCACACCCTTTGCCTCATGCCACGGGTTGCTACCTCGGGTCAGGTGGGAGTCCCTCTTACAACCTATGGCCTCTCCTTCCCACTGCCCCACTTGGCACTGCTTGCCTGAGATGCGTCTGTGTACAGGGCCACTTTAGCTAGTAGAGGACACTGTGCCCCGGCCTGTGGGGACACCTGGGACTGTGGGTCTACCACGGCCGAAAGAGGGCGTTCTGGTGCTGCCGATGCTGCTCCTCCAGGCTGCCCTCCTCCTGCCCCATGTCCCATGTCCCACACCCACCTGTTCCAGGCCCAGTCTAGGGGGTGTTGAGCCTGTCTAGAATCTTCCCCGTCCTTCTTGCCACTGAGAAAGCTCCTTCCCTCCCCATCTGGCTATGCCTCCATTGCTGTAGTCAGGACATGTATCACAGCCCCTAGCTCCCTGCCGAGGGCTGTCCCTCCTGCATCCTGGATGACTTCTTTGGACACAGCAGGTGCTTAGGAACATTTCTGGAGAGAGAAGTGGCCGCAGTCTTGTCTGTGGGGTTGAATACCATGGGTTCTGCTACCTGCAGCTGCCCCAGGATGTCAAGGGAGCTTCTCTCAGTCCCTCTGTGGTTGGCAGCATGTACACGTTGTTACTCTCCGCCCATCCTTCTTCCTTCTCCTCTTTCAAGGAAAGCCACAGCTGCCCCCGTCGGAAGCCAAGGAGAAGCCTGCAGGGAGTGTGGACTCCTACCTGAGGTCGGCCAACAGCTGGCTGGCAGAGAAGAAGGACATCGCCGAGCGGCTGCTGAAGAACACGTCGGCTCGGACAGAGAACATGAAGGGCTTCTTTGGGGGGCTGGAAACCAAGCTGAAGGGCCCGCTGATCAGGAAAAATGAGTAAGTGCCACCTCATGGGGTCTCTGGGCCCCGTGTAGGGAGTGGTGGGGAGGACGCTGGCGTGAAAATGGGAGCACCTATTCTCTGGGGCAGGAGCTGGTCCTGGAAAGCACAGCCACGGGCCCAGCTTGGCTCTTGGGCCCCACAGATCACCACCTACAGGGCTGGTCCCTGAGGACAGAAGCCCCCTTTCCTCCTCTCTCTAAGTGGGGTGGAGCTAGTGTTTACGGAGCTGGGGCAGGCTGCAGGAGAAGACACTGTCCCCGCAAACAGGTCCCTGGCAGAAACGTCAGGAGCCCTGTGGGGTGGGCACGTTAGGACCAGGCGTGGGGAAGCCAAGCCCTCCGCAGGAAGGGGGCACGGTGGCCAGAGGAGCCCTCGGCAGACATCACTGCTGATAGCCTGGTCCCAGCCGGTGACTGGGCTTTGTTCCTGCTCTGGTCCGGACAGTTTTAGGTTCAGAGAAAATGACATTGAGGACCCTCAGCACCACCCTTCGTCATTTACAAAACTCTGGACTTGACAAATAGAGCGTCCATTTCAGAAAAGTGTTTTCAGAGAAAACCACATGAAGTGTACACAGCCCCTAGGGATGTAAAACCAGCGCCTTTGGTTTGAAAAGGTCACCTTACTGCGGTCTCCCCCACAGGGACGATGAGAACAAGCCTCAGGAGAAGCAGCAGAGGACAGGTGAGGCCGCACCCCCTTCTGTCCCTGTGGGGCTCCCTGAGGCTCAGACTAGCCCTCCACAAACCCCAACCGAGCAAAGCAGGTCTGGGGCCATCTGGGGGCTTTGCTTCCCTCTTTGTGACATGGGAGAGTGGCCTTAAGGTGGTGCCCGAGTTGCTGTCCGCCCCTCTGGTCCCTCCTTTCTTACTGAGTTTCTGTGGAAGAGCCACTTTCCCAAAGAGGGTGTGGGAGCTCAATTCCTTGATCCCGGGCAAGTTAAGTGAAGTGTTGCTGGGGGCTAGCCATTCTATGGAACGGTCTGGGAAGACATCCATCACTAGGTGGTGTTTGCTGACACAGCGGGGGTGGGGGTGGGGATGCAAGGTCAGAGCTGCCCTCAGCCCTCTCCTCCTCCTGCAGTGACTGTGTGTAGCCCAGAGAGTGAGAAGAAAGGGGACAAGATCTACCTGTACACGCACCTGAAGCAGCAGCCCATCTGGTAAGGCTGGGTCCCGACGTCACCTCCCTACCCACAGGGCGGCAGCCCCTGCCCAAGGCTCCTCCAGCTGCTCTGTCTCTGTCTGAATGACGGTAACACACACCCAGCCCAGGGCCAGAATAGAAAAGACAAAGGCCAGCAAGCATTGGCAGGGATGTGGAGGAGTCGGAGACCCTCGCTCGCTGCTGGCAGGGCTGTGAGGTGAGGGGGCTGTGCAGTGAGGCAGCCATGAAGTGAGGCGGACACTGTGGCTGACTTACGAGGCTGTGCAGCTCATCACAAGATTAAATAGAGTTACCCAGCGACCCGCAGACCCACCCTCGGTCAGTGCCCACAAAAGCTGAGGCTGTGCCTCGACAGAACCTGTGCCGGTGTCCCCAGCACCCTCGTACAGCAGCCCTGAAGTGGAAACAGTCTGTGTGGCCACCCAGTGCCGAGTGGATACGCAGAGCATGGGCTGTCCCTGCCTCGGCAGGATCCCTGGCACCTGCACAGGGACAAGCCTTAAAAGCAGGACGTGCGCAGAAGGGGCCAGGCACAGAAGGCCTCATGCTGTCTGATTCCGTTGACATGAAATGTCCAGAACAGGCAAATTCCTAGAGACAAAGTGTGTATTTGTGAGTGCCTGGGGTGGGGGTGCAGACAGGGGGTGACCACTACTGGGGGTGGGGATGGAAGCATTCTGGAAGTAGGCAGTAGGGGTGTCCACACACTCTGTTAACACACTAAAAATTCCTGAACTATATACTTTGGAGGGTGAATTTCATAGTATGTATGTGAATTACATAGTTAAGGTATTACAGATATATCAAAAAATGAAGGTCATGGTAGTAATGTGACACCAGTGGTCAGGAGAGAGCTCGTCCATCATCCAGCTCTGCAGATGGTGGCCGGTGTAGCCTTAATGCCCCTGAATTCTCTGACC
Source organism: Loris lydekkerianus (assembly GCA_963574355.1). Lineage (NCBI taxonomy): Eukaryota > Metazoa > Chordata > Mammalia > Primates > Lorisidae > Loris > Loris lydekkerianus. Next base: position 11,106 of record CAUYPK010066837.1, on the reverse strand, counting down.
ACCATGTTGTACCAGCTCCTGGTGCCCAGGTGTTAGGCATGACCTCCCCCAGGATCACGCTGTATTTGCAGTGGCCCTAACCCTAACCCTTAACAAAGCAGGGGTCTCAGGGGTCCTCAAACTGTGGCCCACGGGCCACATGAGGTGGTGTGATTGTATTTGTTCCCGTTTTGTTTTTTTACTTCAAAATAAGATATGTGCAGTGCACATAGGAATTTGTTCATAGTTGTTTTTTTTAAAACTATAGTCCAGCCCTCCAACGGTCTGAGGGACAGTGAATTGACCCCTTGCTTAAAAAGTTTGAGGATGCCTGTGTGAGGTGAAGACCATGGCCAGGAAATGCTATAGGGACCCAAAGGGCACAGAGCTGGGATGAGCTGTCAGGAAGACCCAGGAGGAGGCTGGACCCGAGCTGGCCCAGGCTCACACAGAAGCAGAGAAGGGACAGAAGTGACCAGCTGTGTTCCACTCGTCAGTGATTTGGCTCCACCCCTCTGGTCCTTGACCTTGTTGTAGTCTTATCCTCTGGAACATGGCTTGGCAAATGTCTCTGTAAAGGGCCAGATGATAAATATTTTAGAGTTTATGGCCATACGGTCTCTGTTGCAGTCACACAGCGGTGCTGCTGCAGTGCAAATCATCATCGCTGATAGCACAGTGAATGGGCATGCCTGCGTGCCGATAAAGCTTTATTTACAGACACAGGCAGAGGGCCAGCTTCAGCCCACACACAAGTTGGCTCCCCCACCCCAATCCTTTTCAAGAGGAAGTTTTCTTACTCATGTGTCCCTGGGCACATGTTCTCTCTGCACATGGCGTGTCCCTGCTGGGTTCCCATCTGTATTACTAGACCCAGTTCTAGAAAAGCATGTCTCCGCAGGCCTCTGCTTCCTCCTGGGAGTCTCAGTGGACAAACAAAGAAGCAGAAAATGACCCCCTTCCGTGTCATAGAGGATCCTGCCTGCACCCCTCTCCTGTTAGCACTCCCATCTGTGCCGTCTCTACTGAGAGACATGCAGGCGCTGGGAGCCCTGGCAAACATCTTTGTTTAGATAAATCATGTGCTCACTTTTTTTTCTCAGCTCTACCTCTCCCAGACTTTGTTGAAGCTCATGCAGATGTGACAGACTCTAGTCCCCCCCTCCCCCCTGAGAACCTGAGCCCGGTGTCCTCCCCCCAACCCCAGGGAGAGCCTCACCCGGGCTCTGTCTTATAGGCACACGCTGAGGTTCTGGAATGCAGCCTTTTTCGACGCTGTCCACTGTGAGAGGAGAAAGCGATCTCCCACTACCAGGTAGGAGCAAGTGTGGCCCCGGACCAGGGAGTGGCTTTAGTGTCCCGTATCTGAAGAGGAGAGCGGAAGAGCAGCTGAGTCAACACGTCTGTGTTTCCGTCACCCCTCGTGGTCCTGTGCCCCGCAAGCTGCCTGGGGGTTCCTGGGGCGCACAGCTTCATGGGTGGGGTGCTCAGCCTGCATGGGTGCTTTCTGTCTGGGCTCTGGCATGACTTGGCCTGACCCTCCTCAAAGTGCAGGCTCCCACAGAATGAGGCCATGAAGACCCCCTCCCCCAGACTCACCCTGCTATTCACCACACAAAAATCAGAATCCCAGGGACACGGCCCTGCAACAAGGTCCAGGGACATAGGGCTGGCCGCCACCCCATGCTGTGACCCGACAGCTGACCTCTGTGGGAGGGTGGTAGCTGCTCCCAGCTTCCTCTTGGGGCTGTAGCTTCACGGAGGGTAACCTTCCCACTGCAGAAGCCCCCTTTGGGAACCATCTTGAAAGGCACACAGCAGCAGTGAGGGGCTCTCACTAACGCTGGGGAGCCAGTGCTGGGTTCTCCCTCTAGCCATAGCAGGAAGAGGTGCTGCCTGCTGTGTGCAGCACCTGGGCAGAAAGGGCACAGCGGCCCCTCCCGGGGGAGCCCCCCATCACATGACTTTGAAACCTCCTTAATAAAGTGAAGCCCTCCCTATCTAATGCTGGGTATACCCCTGACCTTCCTCCCTGTCAGGAGAGCAAGCAGATGACCGCAGCTTAGGTACAGCTCCTGCTGCCCGCACTCAGGCACATTTCACTGGAATCCTTCCGGGGGCAGCTACAACCCTAAGGGGGTGGGGACTGCCTTGAGTCCCATAGCACCTGCCATGGGCACGTTGTCCCAGGCGGCAGAGGGGGCCCAGGGAGCCGGTAAGACAGAGACACTGCCCCACAACTCGAAGGGGAATTTGTGCCCTGCCAGGAGACCAGAGCAAAGGAAATGCTTAGATGCTTCTAGGTGAATGGGCTTTGCCTCTAGTTTAGTTGTGAAGCTTCTAGGAAGTCAGTTGGTTTCCAGGATCCTGTCTCACTCTGTCCCTCTCGCTTCTGCCTGGAATAACCCTCCTTCTGCTTGTTCTCTTTTTTCATCCACATATCTTGCATGACTTTGACATGTTCCTTTGTTTACCTGTTTCTGCTGCCGCTCCAGAGGGGATGCTGGAGAGGAGGAGGAGAAGAGGTGTGTGTGTCCACGTGACTTTGTTCCACTTCACAGGGCCACGGCAGGGCGAGCCGGACCTCCGGGGCAGCGCAGCTCGGGCAGCCAGCGGGGAGGGCGTCCTGGGCGGCAAGGCCCACACCAGGGCAGGCTGGTCACTCGGCCTGGGGCTGAGCGGTTGGGAGCCCACCAAGGCCAGAGGACCCTGGAATAGAAAATAAATATGCCACCCAGAGACCCTCTGAAGGGCGCAGTGTGAGTTCAGGGAGGAGAGAGCAGGGAAGTCCGGAAAGCTGGCTCCAGCGCTGAGTGGGTCAGGCTCTCCACCGGCCGTTCCTGTTCCTTCTAAGCCGCCCCCAAGACCTCACCCTCGGTCTCACTTGCTTCATATGTGAGAAGTTTGTCCCGGCTGCCTCGGAAGCCATGGGTGGGGTGCAGAGAGCCTGCTCTGAGGTCTGGGCAGTCAGGGAAGAAGGGCAGCTGCCTCTAAGGGCCGGGAGCTTCTTGGCTCCCTCTGTGAGCTGGCCGGGTAGCCTGTCCTGCACCCAGCTGAGAGGATAGCCAGCCTCCTGGGCCTCCTGGGACTTCTCCCTGGAGCACGTTCTGTCTGAGGGTGTGTGTGCCCTGAAGAAAAGCCTAAGATGGGGCTGTTTGCTACAAGCCCACAGTGGGTGATTCTTAGTGTTCCAACTCTGTGTTTGTTAGAATCCTCCTTAGAGTTAGAGACCTGCCTATTCAAAGCAGGGTTTCTAATACAAGGTGTTTTCATTGGTGGGTTTGTGAAGCCGTTTTCCTTAGTGTGCTTGCACTGTTGATCGTATTGAGAATTCTGGTTTCTGACGCCGTAGCCTTCTTCTGGCTTTCAAAGGAGCATCTGGGCATAACAGGAACCTCCTTTAGTAAGCAGAGACCCCCGTCCCTGCAGTCTCTGGATGACAGTTGCTAGACCAACCTACAGGAGCAGGGAGGCTTCTCCTCCCTGCATCTGGGGCCACAGACGGGAGCATCTTGACTCTCTCCACACGCTGGTCAGGGGTGGCCTGTCCTGCACCCAGCTGAGAGGACAGCTGGCCTCCCGGGCCTCCCGGGGCTTCTCCCTGGAACATGTGCTGTCTGATTATGTGCTGCTCTGTGCTGGCTGCACTTCTCTCTCTCTTTTTTTTTTTTTTGAGACAGAGCCTCAAGCTGTCACCCCGGGTAGAATGCTGTGGCATCATAGCTCACAGCAACCTCTAACTCCTGGGCTCAAGTGAGTCTCATGCCTCAACCTCCCAAGTAGCTAAGACTATAGGTGCCCACCACAACACCCACCCATTTTTTGGTTGTAGCTGTCATTGTTGTTTAGAAGGCCCAGGCTGGATTTGAACCTGCCAGCTCTGGTGTATGTGGCTGGCACCTTAGCCACTTGAGCTACAGGCACTGAGCCATGGCTACACTTCTTGACCTACCCCTGAGCCTTACCCGGGAGAGGGGTGGGTTGGTTCCAGGTCCCCAGGCAACCCCAAGCCTCCAATATGACTTTCCTTTTTGATAATCTCTGTTGACAGCAAGATGCCATTATTATCCTCTCTGTTCACAGAGGCAGAGATTTCTCCATTTCAGAAGGTTCCCCTTTCCACAAGCAGTTAGTCACACCCAGAGGCCCACTGTGGCCATTTAGACAGTTCACTATGTGGCCCTGGACCCTGAACAGTACTGGAGACGGAACTCAGTGATCTGATATAGGCGTCCCCTGGTCTGTTGACTACGCATGACCTTCTGCTTCTTTCTTCAGAGGTCAGGCTAAACATCCTGATTTTGGTCCTAGCCACAGCAAGAAGCATCACCTCCTTCAGGCCAGGAGCAGTAAGGGTCAGGACTGCCAGGTGGCACGGTGCCAAGGGAGCCTCTCCCACGCGGTCTGGGGTTGTGCAGTGTCCAACCTGCTCAGATGGACACAGCAGGCCTGGTGGTGGTGTGGGGTTTCTGTGTCTGGACAATGCTAAGGGGGAAAGAAGGTAGGAAGGAAAATGGGTGTGGGATTTAGCAACATGCTTGGAAATTTATTCTGGGTATCCTCAGGGCCACCCTGCCATTGGCATAAGGAGTCTGGCAGTGACTGCCGCACCCCTCGGTCCTGCCGCCGCGTCCTGTGGGCCCTGCTAAGTGGCAGCATCTGCAGGGACCCCCTGGCTGGGAGGGTGGAGAGGAGCTAGGAGTTCATGTCCTTTCGTTCCGTTTCTCTTCCTTGGCTTCTCCATTACCCTGACCTCTCACCCCCTCATACTCTCTGTTCTCTTCCTTTTCTTTGATCTTTCTCTCACCCTTACCTGAGCCAGACTCACCCAGCTAGAGTTTTCTTTTAGGGGGAGATGAACTAAAATGAATTTCTCTCCCACATCTGTGAGGCTCCTACAAACAGCGTGCTTCTCAGACAGACAAGGTGTCCGGGGAGCCATGCAGGGGTCAGGGTGGCCCACATCTCATGCTCTGTCCGTGGGCAGGGAGCAGAGGAGCCACTGCAGGGACAGGTGGGGACATTCCTGTTTCTCCTCCGGGACATGCTGAAAATTAATAGCACTCCCTCTGAGCTTGAGGCAGGTGAATACTAGAAAACACCCTTCCCACCCAGCCCTGTGCAGAGAACACCCGGATAGGTGGCCGCCCCAGGGTCTCACCCAGGACACCGCAGACCTCGAGGCTGCCTCCTGGTGGGTTTTCAGTGCTGTGCTTTGGAGTGTCAGTGCCATCTTTCTGAAGGTCCGCAAAGTCACAGGGTCACAGTTAAAGGACAATATAGGGAGGGAATGATGAGGGGCCATGAGAAAGCCAAGGTAGAGAAAACTGCAAAGCAGGGCAGAGTCCTCTGTGGACAGGGGTCCATGCGGCCAGCAGGGACCCCGTGGCTCCTCCAGGATGCCCTGCCGACTCCTCGGGAGTGGCTCACGGGAGACGCAGGTGGGACCCTGAAGAGCTTCCTCTGGGCACCAGCAGGCCCCTTCCCTGTCTGGAGGCTTCTCCCTACAGAGATGAGCCCAGGAGCCCATTCTCCAGCCATAGCAAGGACACGGAGTTGGCCTTCCCTGATGCCTAAAGTATATGTGGGCACCTATAGTGAGCATACCCTCTCCAGAGCAGGAGGGAACATTTCTGTTTTGGGGTCTTTATCGTAGGAAGAATGAAATGAACGCGCGTGAGTTTGGGGCCTCTCAGGCTCAGCATCAGGGTGCGTGCTCCAGGGAGGGGTGCTCCCTTCTGTGTCAGGGATGGCACCTGCAGGTCAGGGTGGGGTGAGCTGTCTGAGCCCCACTCCCACCCCCTCCTGTGCTTGCAGGGAGAAGTGGTGCCACATGACCCAGGAGGAGCGTGATGACAGCCTGCGGTTCAACGAGAACATCACCTTTGGGCAGCTGGGGTGAGAGCTGGGGCCAGGCCAGAGAGGGAGGAGGTCACACGCCAGAGCCAGACACGGTGCCAGCACAGCACAGCCTTCCACAACTGCTCTAAGGCGTGGGCTGCATCACACTCAGCCTAGATTCCGGTTCCTACTTAATCCACCTCCTAACACGACCTCTGGTGGCGGCAGCGTCACAGTGCGTGTGTTGGTGGCTGGTAGTTAATGGTGCATTTTAATTTGTGCTGAGAATTCCAGGCAGGCCCAGGCAGGGCATCCAGGAGGACAGGGCCTGGTTCCCCAGCGAGGCCAGCTTATAACGCCCGCCCGGTGTCTCTCCCCAGCACGTTCACACACAACATGCTGGCCTTCGGTCTCAGCAAGAAGCTGTGCAACGACTTCCTGAAGAAGCAGGCAGTGATCGGCAACCTGGATGAAGGTGAGGCTGCCAGAGCCGGCTTGGGTGGGGATGCAGCCCTCACCTGCCTGGCCTGTCCACATCTGCCTCTCTCGTCCCTCCTCTCTCCTCTCCTTGCCCTCAGAAATGCGTTTCTACCGGGCAGGCCAGGTAGGGTAGGGAGCCTAGCCCAAGGTAGACAAACGGGACAAAGACACAGGTGAGACTTGGTGCCAGACTCGGAACCCGTTCAGAGCCAAACCCCAGCCCCAAGTTGCCCCTTCTGAACAGCCAACATGTGGCTTCCCTCTATTCCTTGGACCACACTGCCCCAGCGGGAACGGGGGTGAGGGGGGAACAAAGGAGTGTGTGGAGGGAGTTTTGAGGTTTTTAGACTCTGGCTTCTGTGACAGCAGGGAGTCTGCTGCCGAACCGGCCGTATGGCGCCTTCCCATCGCCACCAGACAGTTTTCCTGCCTGAGAGGCCTGGTACTTAGCGTGTATCAGATTAACCAGCATTCTTTAAAAATTTCATCCACCAAATTTAAGGGGTCCACAGAAGAGGGTGTTAGTGGTGCCCTGGACAATCTCAAAATGCCACCACCAGCCCCACCTCACAAGTAAAGGGCAAGGACTTACTGTCATTTCCTCCCATCTCCGGAACCTAGGCCACTCCGTCTGACCGCACGGTGCCTGTCACAAGCTTCCCTAGGGGACACCATCTTCATGAGCACACATCTTTCTGCCCCACGGGCCACTCCGCAGTGCTACCCGTGCCCACATGTGGCATGTTGTCCATGATTCTGCATGCTCACTGAGCACCTTTGAGGCACAGCCCTGCAGAGTGTGGCAGCACACCCCACCCCACCCTGCCAAGACTGGTCCTCACTACCCAGTGAAAAGAGGACGCACCTGTTCCAGTGCCCCCTTTATTCCAAGATGTGACACTGTGTTCTCTTCCAGAGCAATACAAGCTGCTTAGTGAGCACATCGAGCAAATGGCCACTGAGTAGGCCGTGGAGGCCACCCCTCCAGGAGGACCGAGGGCCGGCGACTGGCCGTCACCCACTCGATGACCCTGCATGACGCCAGCAGCACCCAGAGCTGCTCCTCGCTGCCCTAGAACTAGCGGTTAGAAGAACTCAGCTGCCTGTCCTCCCCTTTGCCTGTGTCTGCTCCCCCTTCCACGTGCCAGAGCGTCCCTTGGATCTCACAGCTCACCGTGAGGTGACCAGCTGGACCCCCGAGCACCAGGCTTGTGAGATGAGACCAAGAGGGAGGAGGCCCAGGCTGGAGCAGGTGTGGTGGACATGGGCACAGGTGGGCGGCCATATGGTAGGCAGGGCTGCAGCCAGCATAGGCCAGGGCAAGGTGGAGCAGGCGGTGGCCATGCTAGGCACCTGGACCTCGCCCCCATGCCTAGGATGGACAGAGCTTCTGCCCAGCACCCAGTGTCAGCCTAGGCTAGTACCTACTCTTCCCCCATCTCCTTCCGTGGAATGGGACTGCCCATGAGACGTACTCTGTCCACACGGGACTTCTGAACAGATATTCTGACTTGGCCTGAGCCTCTCCTCGGGGGCTGGGGAGCTTGTGCTTGGCCTTTGGAAGGAAATGCAGCTTTGGCTTTTGGGGGCTTTTTTCTAGGCGCTTTAACTTCAAAAACGATTTTGAGACATCCCCCCACACACATAGACCTCTTGAAATATAAGGCGGAAGAAGGGGCAGTTCCGCTGTTTCCCCGCCTCGTTCTTACAGATCTGGCTCCTCAGGGGTGGAGGGAGTCTTACCCTGGGAGGCATTGCCTTCTGCGGTGGGCCCCACACAGGACACCACCAGAGAGATGCAGGCCTTCCCTGCCACAAGCAGGGCTGGAGGTGGCCCCAGAGGCTGTCCCCCGTCCTTCTGTCCTCCCTGCTGACAGCTGGCCTTGGAGGAGGGCTTCACTTTCTAGAGCCTCTGGCAGTGTCCCAGAGAAACACTGACAGCTTCCTTTTCCCTGGGACATCTTTCCCTCCAGGGCCTGGCCAGAGCACACAGACCCAGCCCACAGTGCTCAGAGGTCCCCCTATGGGGCCATGTCACCCCCAGGTGTACACAGAGATGCCTTGGCTCAGGAAAGCTCTGACAACCCATCTGTAAACTCAGGAAACGTCAGATGATACCCAGGAAGAAGTTTTTCTGGCCAAAGCCGGGAACACTGGCATTTCAGATTTGCTGCTGTCTGACCTTGAGGGCCACAAGAATCACAGGAACCAAAATGCCGTTCTCTCAAGCAGAAAGCGCCTGGCCGGAGCACAGGGCACTATTGAGATGCAGCCTTTGTTATTCTGGCGACATTGTTGGATGTTTAAGAGGGGTCGTGTTAGTACTCAGACGGCATTTGCTTGGTGGTGTGTGCATTTAAACAAAGGCAAGAAACCAACCTCCAATATTATAATTTGTGAGTCAAACAGAATAGACTCTGTGATTGTCCTATTGCCAAAAGCAAAAGAATAGGCAGAGGAGCCCCGAAATCACACAAAGAGGGCTAGAGCAAGGGTCCACCTTCAGAGCCCTGTGGCCAGACTAAAACCCAGACGTTCAGGTCCCCCGGGGGACACAGTGTGGAGGCCCAAGAGGCACCATCTCCTCTGTCTTTCCTTTCTGGGAGTTGAAACCAAATGGGTCTCTGTCGCCGCCTTCTCCAGGCCGTCAGACTGTGAGTTCATTTATGTGGACAGAGGCTGTGGTGTCACCATCAGCTTTTCCGTGGGCTGCTGTGTGGGTTACCTACTCCCCCAGGAGTCCCTGGTGTGAGGAGCAGAGGTTGCCCCTTTGGGGTTTCAGTCTAACCTGAGTTACTTTAACCAGAAGCTGGGGCTCTCAGTGACCAGCTGGCTTCTTCATTAGGGAGGATCCGGGTGGGCCCATGTGCTTGGATAGCTTTGTTACTCGTTACCTAAAACTTCAGTCAGTGGGGCAGACAAAGCCCCATAGTTTGCCAAGAACAATGGGGGTCTTGAGAAAGAGGACTTTAAAAATGAGAGGGTCTCTTGTTGCAAAAGAAAGGGATACTGGGGGGTGGCAAGGCCCAGCCCCGACCTCAAGGAGAGGGGAGGGGGAGCCCCTCTGGACCCTGCCAGGTGGGTGGTCCAAGGCTGGGCTGTCCTCAGAGGAAGCTGCTGGGCGCCATCTCTGCAGACCCCTGGGCTCCAAGACTGGTTCTTCTACTTCCTCTCCTGCCCCAACAAGCCACAGGGTTCTGCTGAACCATTTCTCCCAGGACTCAGCTATCCTGCTTTTCCTGTAAATCACTCATTCATGTTTATAATTCTTAGAGAAAAGTCTCATTTCAAAAGCTTTCAGCAAAGTTCCACGTTAATGTGGGTCATACTGGCTAGGAACCCCCCAACTGGCACTCACATGGGTTGAGGCTTCATGCTGTGCAGAGCTCCCTCGAGCCACACAGGCCATGCCTGTAAATCCTGCCAGCCATTCCAGGAAGAAGCAATGTGTCAGGTCATCAGATACCCGTGAACAGATCCTTTCCAGAAGGGTCATGTGCAGCACTAAGCCACCCTCTGTGGCAGGCTCTTCCTGGGCCTGCCTTGTGTGCCTCAGTGCCCCTTCAGTCTCTGGGCCCAGGTGTTATGTACTCCCCAGGGGTGAGTGAGGGACCATCTCAGACTCCCGGAATAGCACCTCCATGGTGGCCAGCCTGGGTCATTCCTGAGTGACCCGGAGCCCCACGTCCCAGTGCTGGCCTTAGGTTGAGTTCATGCCAGCATTTTCCAGTGGCCAGTCTGCGCTCTTCAGAATGACATGGGCAGAGAGCTCAGGACTGCAGCCCTGGTCTTGGCAATGTCCAGGGAGTTGCATGGCCATGGCACTGGAGTGGGGCAGTGCTCCATGGTGGGGGTTGTTCCTGGTTACTGCCAGGCAGGGGGAAACTCACTGAGTCAGGTGGCAGGGAGAATAAGGGTGGTCTGGGTCCCTTTCACACACATACCCCTTCACAGGACGTTGTGCATTTTGTGGAGAATCCAGATGCCTGCTTCACCCACAGCCTCCAGGCTCTGATGAAGCAAAGTCAGTCCCCCAGCTGCTGCAGCTTGGGGCTCAGTGGGCTGCACTTAAAGGGTGCTACCCATTACTGGAAAAGGGGTGCAGTTGGTAGACTGGGGTGATGCTTGTTCCCTCTTTGCTCCTGGAACACACCAGCCAGAGAGGAAGGCAGCCTTGGCCTCGGGGGAAGGTCTAAGGGGGACTACAGGTGGCTTTCCCTGCAGGAGATGGCACAGCCTGGGCTAGGGGGCAGGAGCCCAGTAAGAGCGCGAGTAGGCCTGGGCCTAGTGCTTAGAGGCGCTGGGCGGGCACCTTGAGAAAGGTAAGTCAAGCATTTGAACACTAGGAAATGCTGGAAATCAAAAGCCACGCATATTGTCCCTTAAAATATGCAAATGTGTCAGAGCCCCCCTGTGTACTGTGGCTTCTGTTGGGACTTTCGGTGCTGGCCTGTGTGCTAAGCTGACTGCTTTCTCTTTCTCCCAAGTTTGTCTGGGACCCAAACCTGCCATTGTTCCACCCAAACATTGCATTTTCCGTAGCTCCCCAAGCATAGAGGTCGGTGATGCTGACAATTTATGTGTCACAGTTATGCAATTTTGTGTCCCACTAGGTGACAGTCTACAAACTATATTTTAAGGTTGAGAAAGTTTCAAGGTTGAAGATCTAAAAGCATTGCTAAAATCAAAGCTGTATCTTGTGAAGAAAAAAAAAAAAAATATATATATATATATATATATATATATATATATATATTGCACCTTGGATTGTCAGAGGTGGAAACTGTAATAAACTATCTTTTAAAA